>PVKC010000474.1:48721-67179 GCA_004027635.1 Crocidura indochinensis | reverse complement strand
AAAAAAAGACTGGCTGTAGACTGCAAGTGTCATGTGCACAATTCTTTATTGTGGAGCTCCTGAATTGGAAGAAAAATTGCGTAAGTGAAAGTATTCTCCCCTGTAATTCTCATCCCTCCCTGCCTACTGAATCATCTGAGAAGTTTTGACAAACCGCAAATGTCCCATTTCCACCTCCTCCAGGTATTCTGATGCAAGAAGCTCAAGGTGGGCCCGGAGAAATACCTGAATAAATAAATCTTAATAAATAGAATGATCAGTCGTGGGACCAAGCACTAATGTATAGCAAATTTCTTAATCACTCATTAATCATTGAATCACTTAATCACTCACTTAATCAGACAGATCATGTATGATATATGTGTATGTGTAAATACATACAGATATATAAATGCAAAAGAAACTATCAAAAAATTTCTTATCCCATAGGCTTGAAGTAGGAGTCTATTTTTAAAGCTGTACAAGTGGTTCTGATATTCTCTCTAGAGAATTTTAGTCACATTTCTGAACTTTAGGAAGAATGTTCAATTCCCAAACAGGCGCTTAAACTGCAATATATATCCTTTGGGATGACCTTTTCCTAGTCTAGACTTTTCTATCATGGCGTGTTCAGCTCCTGGTGGAATTTGCATTTGAAGAGGAATGAAGGAGTCCTGGATGCTTTCTAGCTCTTTCATTCCCATTCTGACTAATTACCAGGCAGAGCAGATGGACAAAAAGAATGACAAGTAGAGAAATTGCTAAACCCATAAGGTTCCTATTTCCCCAGTTTTATGTAGAATATTTTAGATGGGATGAAATAGTCTGAAGAAAGTTGTCTTTTTCTGTCAACACATGCATTTTTCAATAGATATTCACTAATATTTGAGACAGATGAAATCTAATAAAAAAATATGATAGTGTCACTTTATTTCACACCACTCCAAATATGTGCAAATGGGCAGGCCTGCATAATGCTTGGGGACAAAATGTTTTGCCAGGAATCAAACCAGAATTGGTTACATGTAAGGAAGGCCAGTTAATTCTTTGTTCTATTTTCTTTTTGTTATTTATTCTTAGTAAAACAAGATGCTAAGATACTAAAATTCAGAAAGTCTAACAGTTTTCCAAAATAATGCTCAGTGTTTCATCTCAATTTTCTCATTAATAATATCTTTATGCCTATATTTAAAGACAATTTTTAATTTTTACCTAATTAGTTCCTTTATTATCTTTAAATAAGTAACTTTCTAAAGCAGCTCACTGATATCACCTTTATGTCACTCTTGGTTTTTTTTCTAAAAGTTTTCCATTCTTTAGCTTCACTTATCTTTAATTGAAGCACTCTTGAGTTCTTCTAAATGTTTGTTCTTTTATAAAGAAAGCTCACTTTATCCTGTACCATAAATTTTAATTTTCAGGTTTCTCTTTCCTGATGTTAATTCCTCCATTTTCTTTCCTGTCAAGCACTGTTGCTGTTACTTTTCTTTCTTTGGTCTTTCCCCTTCCTTCACTAAGAAGAAAATGGTCTCAAAAATCCATTTTCCTCAGTCTTTACTGCTTTGATTTCTTCCCTTTTCACACCATAGCCCTTTTCTATATTTTCAGTATTTATGTCTTAATTTCTTTTCTCTCAGAACCCCTTTTGACTTATTGCCTACTTCTTTTCATTTAGGCTTCTGTTTCAATTTTCCCTTCAAAATGTTGCTGTTTTCTCCTTTTCTTTTTTTTAATGTTCTTGTTGCTTAACAACAAAAATGTCTTTTCTTTCAAAAAATAATTAAAACTTTTAATAAATTCCTCAAACATAAGCAGGTGACTTTTGGTTCCAAATACTATGTCAGAGCCCAATTCTTCCTGTTATCTCCCAAACCTGGAGCAATGTCAGCAATGTCATTCCTGTAGAGTCTCACTTTTGAGTCCCACTCAAACTTTTTCCCCATTCTCTTCTTATCTCCAAGTTATCCTCTTAGCCATATTCCAAACTTCCTTCTGACCTTTTCAATTTGGTGAGTCAAATGTTAGCTAGTCTTCTATCAGCCCAGGGATTTAACCTCCTTATTAGTCAAAACTCAGGACAAATAACAAACGTAACCTTTACTAAAGTCAGGTGTGACAACATGAAATGAGAATATAAGATAAATGTATATATATATATTAAATAATACTATAAGAATTCTATAGAATCTACTTCCCCAGACTAATACTCCATCAAATCTTTACATATTTTGCTTCAATAAGTATATTTAGTTGTTCTTTTTATCGTGGGGGCACACTTGGTGACTCTCTATTGACTAGGCACTTAGAAATTGCTCCTGGCTTGGGGGCCATATAGGACGCCGGTGGACCAAACCACGGTCCGGTCCGTCCTACGCTAGCACCAGCAAGGTAGATACCTTACAGCTCCGCACCACTGCTCTGGCCCCTTGTTCTTAAAAATACCTGAAAATATTATGTCTGCTATTCAGGGTTTCAAATTTCTTCAATGTATAGTAACTTTTATCACAAAATGTTTTGCTTTATTTTTTGTTGTTGTTTTGGGATCATACCTGAACACCTAGTGGTGTTCAGGGGTTGTCCTGCTCTGCACCTAAAAATTGCTCCTGGTGACACATGGGGAACACTGGGGATCAAGTATATGGTGTATGGCTATATCAAGTGTATCAAATATAGAACACTTCGGATCAAGCCTGGATCATCTGCATGCAAGGCAAACAACCTACCAACTGAACTATCACTCCAGGCCTCAAAGTTATTTTATATATACTTACTTAAAAATTTTATAGAATGTATAAAATGTTAAAAAATTTATGTCATCCTATGGATAATTCTTTATTTTCTCCTTTATTTCTGCTTTATTTGTAATATTATCTTTTTATATAAATAGATATATAATATATATTTAATATTCTAGACTATTTTGGTTAGCTGTGTTTATTTTCCTTTCTGTTCATTTTTCCATTACACTTGCTATTGCACAATTTATCTTGCCCTTTTAAAGTTGATGGACCAGTTTAAAGCGCCTAAAGTACTGCTTCAGGAAACATACTTGTACAAGAATGCTGGCACATGTGTGTGCCCATTTATTAAGGTTATGAATGAGAAAGAATCCTGAATTACTGAGCAAGCTCATACCCAACATAAGTAGAAATGACAAAGCTTGTTTCCTCAGCAATCTCTGGAACTTGCATTCCAAGAGCCATCAATGGGAATTCCTTTTGCATCATATCCTTCCCCAACTATCCCTATCTGATGAGCCTGGATGGGCATACTCACATCTGGGAGCCTGAAGCTACACCTGACATGAACCACCTGGCACTCTCACACTTTGTTAATTCATAAAACTCCCTTGCATTCTGAATCACTACACAGTGATTTCATGCCTGAAAAATTTTCAAGAATCAACTTATGGAAGGCTAATCAACAAGGGTATAAGAGCTATACCTACTCTGAAATGTTATGTTAGCTTGCAAAAAAGATCTACTTCATTTGTGATCCTGAGCCAGAGAATGAAGTTTGACCAAGTCTTTGTCCAGACTGCAATGTATCAATGGGGTTCACTGAGTCTCCATTCCTTTGAGTTCAGGTGGCACCTTCCCATCCTGATTGACAAACAAATCTGGATAAAAATCCTGAGCCACTCTGGGATTTCCTTAGATTTTTACTTCTGGAATCAGGAAATGTGCCTAATGGTTCAATCTTAACTTACTTTCTCTTAAAACTTCTCCTTAAGTTTTGGCCTATAGTGAACCAACAGATGCCTACTAGCTAGTGGTTTAATTAAATAATTATAACATAATTTCACAGAAATTTACCATTTATGCTTTTTTCCACAGAGCATGTAATGCTTACTTGTCCTGTGATTAGCAATGCTAATTTGGTCATTTGATGAAGATGGTGACAGATAGGTGGAAGGGATTGAGTTCCCTTCAAAAATAGTAAGCAATGTGTGGAGTGATATATTGACATCAGACCAATGATTTCAATTTAATTTACCACATATTTTTACTGCTTTCTTGAATCATTTATTTCTAGGATGGCTACAAATCTTGTAGTATACCTTCAATATTTTTAACTATGATTCTATACTGAAAAGCTTTTTCTCAGCACTGGGATTGATCTATAGCTCCCCCACAAAGTTATCAAATTTAGAAGAAAGGATTTGTGGTTCTTTTTTATGAGTATTATAAATTAGCCTGTTTCTTCACCACCCCCTTTTGAATACTGAAATAGATTTTATTATTCTGTATCTTAGAATGACACTTATTTTTGTGGAAATACCTCCTTATGGTTAATAATTATCCTCAAAGCCCAACTATGAGCCAATCTTTAAGTTAGCTAGTTCAACAATTGCCTAAGCTCAATTTCCTAAAACACATTTCTTCACTAAAGTACTTAGAATGGTTTTCATTGTAAACACTAAACTTTGGTAAAATTTGGCAAATATGAAAAATAAGTATACCATGAAATGTGATCTATGTTAAGGTTGGATATATAGCACAAGTTAAGTATTTGCTTTGCACACAGCTGACCCAAGATTAATATCCAGTACACCATATTGTCCCTTGGATCTGCTAGAAGTGATTCCTGACCACAGAACCAAGAGTTATCTCTGAGCATAGAAGGTATGGCAAAACAACAGCAGCAACAGCAACCCTAAAATGTGAAATATTTTTAAGTAACCAGAGATTATAGTTGAGCAGCATTCCAAAATAGTATATGTCAAACCACCTTTAGTAGATGAAGGAAAGGTTAGAGATGGTATAGTGGGTAGGGCACTTGTATTGCACGCGAATAACTCAGGTTTGAGTCTCAGCCCACCAATGGTCCCGAAGTCCTACCAGAACTGAATTTTGCGCACAGACAAGAGTAAGTTCTGACAAGGCCTCATTTAAAACAAAAAGGAACGTGAAAAAAAATGGAGATTCCTTGAGATTATCCCCCCTCTACAGAAGAGCTTTGGGAATCCTCTAGAGGATAGGAAGCACCATAGGTGGAACTTCTCCAAGTGATTTTGATGCAAGATGCCTGGCATAGAAGTTCATAGACTCACCTGTATTCATTTAAGTGAGGGAAATTTTTAGAGACATCATGAAACCCAATCTATTATTTTATGCAAGAACATTATTATTATTTTATGATGGCATTTTGATATTTCTCAATCATCTCTTATAGATTACATTAGGCATGCAGTGATTTAACAGCCTGGAGGGAATTCTGTTTTGAGCAAAGATAATTTCATAAAAGGAAAGAATAAAAGAAAGAAAGAGAGTAAGAGGGAAAGAAAAAGGAATAATGAAAAGAAAGATAGAAACAAAGAGAAAAAGAAAAGAAAGAAACAAAAAATAGAATAAAAAAGAAAGAAGAAAGAAAAAGAAAGAGAAAGGAAGGAAGAAGAAAGAAAGAAGATAGAAAGGAAAAAAATTCAAATTTCACAAATACCATGACTTAAAAACTACAATCTACTTTAGAGAATGTTTATTACATATTGTTATATCTGTAATATAATGCTAAATGTTTTGCAATACTTTTATGCCCCCCTGCCGAGTCTTTCAGGATAAAAATGTAGAATTTTGGAAGTACAGCATCAGAAGTAATTTTCTAGAAAAGTTCTTTGTTTTTTGTGGTTTTTTTTTTTGTCTGGTTTGGGCCACAACTGGCAGCGCTCAAGGGTTATTCCTGGCTTTGCTTTCTCAAATCACTACTGGCAGGCTTGGGGGACCATATGGAATGCAAAGGAATAGAGTCTGAGTCCATCCCGGTTGGCTACATGCAAGGCAAATGTCCTACCACTGTGCTATCTCTTCAGTTCCTAGAAAAGTATTCCAAACAGGCACCATGAGTGGAAGGTGCATTTGAAAAATAAATACACTAAGGACCAGATAGTGAGCAAGGCACTTCCCTTGTACTCTGACTTGGTTCAGTTCCTGGGATCCTATATGGTCCCTGAGCCCAGACCAGAAGTGACCCTTGAACATAGAACAAGGGTCAAGCTCTCAGCACTCTGGCTGTAACCCCAAAGCTAAACAAATAAAATAATAAAATAAATCACTGAAAATTCAACAAGTGATTTCAGAGACAAAGATTGGTTTCTTAGTCAATTACTGCCTGAACAAAAAGCAACATATTGAACGTGCTACTGAAGGTACTTTTGAAATAAATGACAACATGTGCTCATGCTCTTAATTATGCTTTAATTTTTCTATCTTACCTTGACATGCTCATTGACTTTACCCTATCTGAAGACCCAATTATAAACACAGTTGAAGTAAATAAAATAATAACAACAAAATCAAATCTTTACTTTTGAGAGAAAGGGAATGAACAGAGATGTCAGAGAACAAAGTTGGAAAGGGAACAGTTCACCCAAAAACACCTTTGAAAATGGACATATCTGAGAATGGATGCCCATCTTTTGGCAAATGCCAGCTTCAATAGTCACACAGTAGGATAGCTGATTTCTTTGTCTAATGAAGGTGAGTTACAACAGTACCCTAACTTCTTTTAATAGCATATCTTCCTTGGGGGCATCAACTACACTGAGTTCTTTGAAAATTCTAATATTTAACACTACCTAGCAGTTATCTGTCAAAGGTAAGTCCTGTAGAAAGTTGTTCTAGTAAATAAATATGGAGTCATCTGACTTGGCTCATAAGTAAGTTCCAGGTTAACAACATTGGAATAGAAATTGGGGTCCTGTTTCCTAAAATAGTTATTTCTAAGAAGTGCTAGTGGCTTTATAGAAGAAAATAGAAACATGAATGTAAGTCTTCAAAGCACAATGAAAATTGCATATCTAATGAGCAGACAAACTCACATTTATCTGTGAATTTAGCAAGTATTTCCTGAAAAACACTTGGATGTGATGCAGCTAAGACATGGGATGGGAGAGGTGAACAGGATTTTCATTTTTCCAGAATTTATATTCTACCCCTATTATACTTGGAGATTTCTACTGATTGTCTGATGATCTCTGTTTAGAATTTCTAAAAGCATGGATTTTTTTGAGACCAAACTGAGTTGAGTTTAATTCTCTGCCTCACCCCTTTATGAACATGTAATCTTGGAAATGTGCCCTACCTGGAGAGTTCTCCTCACCCTTATGGAGACTATGCCTGCTAACTTGGCACTGCCTTAAGGTGACAATGAGATGATTCCACTGTGTAAGGAAAGAAAGCTCACCCCTCTCCTTCAGGAAGGTCAGGCCATGGAGAAGACAATAGTTTCCTTACCTTAGTTTCCTTTTCCATTAAGCAACTTTCCAGTTTAAGTATCTCAACCAGATAGTACTACTAGCTATAGTCTTATCCTGACCTCCATAGAGTTAAGTAAACCTTTTCCCTCGCCCACAGACTTCAGGAACTAAATTCACTAATGTATGAAAATCAGCTAGGCCCTTGTAGAAAATAGAATTTCTGGATCCAATTCAAGACCTACTCAATAATAATCTGTGGGGATTTTTTAATTTTTCATAGGGAAGTGATGAAAACAGAAATCTATTTCTGTTTTCTTAAGCATAGATGTTTTAGAAGAACTTTACTTTTGTCTTTATATCACTCTGGCTATAAAATTATATATGTGCGTGATTATAGGAGAATTAAGTGAAGAAGGAAACTGAATGTATCCTTTATTGTAAAAGAAATCCCTAAAGTTGTGAGATCAACCCATATCTCCAATCCCAGGAAGATGGGTCTGAAGCAGTAGGGTAGTAGTCACAAAGGATTAATAAACCAAGCCAGTTAGGAGAGATTCATAGAGTCAGTGGCTTCTTGAATCATCCTCTCTGCCTTCCCTCAAAACCATAGCTCCTCTTTCTTTATTAAACTAATTCTCCAGGTGGGGGAAGGTCAAGAGAGAGACTAAAGTACCTAGGTGGTGTTTTACATATCAAAGGAAGAGGTTTAAGGGAAAGAGGAAGATGGGAAAATGCCTTGGCTTTGAGTTAATTGTTGGGTATCATCTTATACTATATATCAAGGGCTAGAATTATAAAGAAGTTTCCCTTTACATTTTTATATATACTCATACAGATATTTTCCTAAAATAAAAGAGCCCAAGAATATACTATATATACTCAGAATTTTCTACATATATGCACATGTGTAAATAACTTTTTACAGAAATATTCTCAATGTTATTGTGAGGGATTGAGATTACAAATCCAAGGCAGAGCAACTTCTGCTCAGTAAAAATAAGTTCTAAAAATTTCAATAGCCATTGATGATATAAGCTTAAACCCAGACATGAATACAGCAAACATATATAATTATGCATTCATAACATGTGAAAGTCACTTAATACCAGGATATTTTAACGGTTCTTTGACTTGCTATTATGAATATCTTTATCCATTCTTCTTTGTGCACATATATCATTATTTCTGTAGGATAATTTCCTAGGAACTAGATATACAAAGAGATATATATATATATATATATATATGTACATTTTTAAGACTTAGCTGTATCCAGAAAAAAAATCTTTAAAGTTTATCATACTAATTGTATCTAAACACTCATTTTCTTTGCTTTTATTACAGGTGATTTATGTGAAGTGAGGAGAAGAGAGATAGATTCAAGAATGGAGTCTACTACTTCCCTCTCTAAACACTTTGATCACCTGGGAATTACCTATGTAAATCTAAGACTGATTAAAGTCCATCAATGAACACCTGCATACTAAAGACCTTATGTCTAACCACCCAAATGAGATAGTCATTGAATCTATTATTATGGCATTATCAAGAGAGTTAAATATTTTTGGTGTTTACCTTCATGTCTGTATCATAACCCTTTGCTGCTGCTAAAGATTCTCTCTATAGGAGGCAAGTCTTCTGGGCCTGTTCATAGAGTCTTATTAGACCTCACTTTCCATGTGTTCCAAAGTAATGAATAGCTTTCTGTTTCAACCCCAACCCTTATGGAGACTATGATTGCTAACTTGGCACTGCCTTTTTGCTATCTTAGGCCTAGTGACAGAGTAAAATCTTATTTAGTTTTATTGCTTTTTAAAAACTCATTGTTATCCTCCCCACCTTCTATCTGTTTACTTCTTGGTGAATTATCAACTCGTTCTCATAGCACCACAGTTATCTTTCTAGTTCAAAGTTCAATCAAAGTGTAAGTTCCTATGTGAAGCACTGCTAGAAATGCAATAAGAGTGAAGGAATATGATGGGCTTTACCTGAAGAAAACTTCTTTATTACACAAACAGTAATATGCTCAATAGGCACAGAGAGTAGGAGAATGAGGTGTGTGCTTCATCTTGAAGAGAGACATAGCATGCATGCTATGGGGACTAATAGGAATACAAGATATGATTTGAATTTATCTGGGAATATCCCTTGAGGAGGAAGTATATTAACTAGATATAATTGTGGATAAGGGTAAAAGCAGATCTCAATGATGCTAAACAGAAAGCAGCAAGAGTTGGCCAAGCAGTACAAAGAAGGTCAAATGTTCCATATGAATGATGTAGATGGAACAAAGGGAGGACTTCAAGAGTTGAATAAAATCATGGAGGGGCTTGGATAGCAGGAAGGGAATCCTTAGGAGTTATTATTATGATTATTTTTCTTTGGGGGCCACATACAATGGTACTCAGGGTTTACTAATGACTCTGCACTTGTTGATCACTCCTAGTAGTGGTTGAAGAACTTATTGCTATTAGGATCAAACCTGAGTAAGGTAAATATGCTACCCCTTACACTGTAATATCTCTTCACTCCTCCCACACACACTCAGAAATTTTATTTTCACCTTAGAATGGTGAAAATAAAAATGCAATTTTGAAGAGAAATGTAACACGGCGATACAAGGCATATTCAAATGAGAAGAGATTTAAAATTGGGAAACTTCCTAAGAAGTGAAAACCACAAAAAGATGGTCTGGTTAATGAAAAAGAAGGCAAAAAAAACAGGAAAAATAAATATCTCAATAGGATTAGATTAGCATTGGAGCTAGTGGAGGTGTTTCAGGCAAGAAGAGAGGAGATAACTGGGGATCTGAGATTTGAGGAATTTAAAAATAGAAACAGAGGTGGTCTGTCAGCAATGAACCTCAGTGTCAAGACGAGGCTGGTATATAAGAGTTTATTTTAATAGTAGCAGTAATGAAGTACAGAGAGATAGTACAGTAGAAAGGACCCTTACCTGATTCAATTCCCAGCACCACATATGCCAGAAGAGATCCCTGAGCTAGAAGTAACCCATGAGCATTGCAAGGCTTGACTCAAAAACCTAGTTTTTAAATTGTTAAAGGATTTTGATATGTGTATCTGTATGTGTGAGAGTATGAGTGTGTGTGTGATAATATGTACCATATACATAGTAGCAATAACAACAAAACAGGAAAGGAATGGATCTGAGAACAGTACAACTTTTCTTGCACACAACTGATCTAGATTAGATCCCTGGCACCCTTTTGGGTCCCCAAGCTCTGTCAGGAGAGATTATTGAAGTCAGAGCCAGGATAAAGTCCTGAACCAACAGAGTGTGACCCCAACACAAAACAAAGCAAACATTTCCAAAACAACCAAACAAAAATGGTGAGGTAAAAATGTTAAATAAAGAAGGGATTTTTCTTGGGTTAAGATCCTAAAAAAGATAATTGAGTGCTGTTTAGAATAGAAGTTCCACTTGGACAACTGCTGCTCCTAGAGCAGCAGAGAGCAAAGATCTGTGAGAGAGCTGTAGAGCTCTAAGGAGAGCTGTGTGTGGGAAGCCCAGATGAGTTGCAAAGTGAACCCGAGTCTGACGTTCAAACCAAAGAGAGGCTGTTGAATTAACTTAAGAGAGGCCCATTTGACTGAAGTATTTTTTTCTCCCAACCCTGCCCTCCATAATCTGAGACATTCAAAATCTGCATTTTCTCCTTCTAGGCCTCTGGCTTACATTTCTACAGGCATCTGCTTTATAAAATTTGCCAGTACAAACTCTTCCTATAACCCTCTCAAAAGCAGACACACTTTGAAGAAGACATAGGAGCAATCTGTAGGACCTGGGTACCAATTTTTTTGCACTGTAACCATCAAATAAGATAATGTCTTTATGGATTTCTGACTCTACCTTATAAAACTACTTGTGTTCTTAAAGAAAGATTATCTTTTCTTTAGCTAATACTAATTAGCAAATGCAAATGAAGCACAGAATTTATCCTAATTCTTAAAATCTCCCTTGGTGACAGAAGCTAGTGTATTTGTTAGGGTTCTTGGATGTTGATAGCAGCCACATGTGTGATGCTGGGAGTATCATGTGGTACATCCATGAGGTCCTTAATACCATACATATGACCTGGACTTACTCTGCACCTTGAACCCTTGCCTCAAACCACTTAACTCAGTTTGCCAAATTGATTTTGGGGTTCACCCAACGTTCCTCTGTTCAACCACACAAAGATACTCAAATAAAAACTTTCTAGACCTATAGCAGTGGAATGGAATCCAAACTGTAGTTCTGCTAGTACAATAACCTTAAGCTAAAGAACTTTTGCCTGTTTTAATACAATAATACTTCGACTACCAATAGTGAAAAACTACCTGATTTGGAATTCAGACAATAAATTTGAGGAAAGAGGCAATGAAAAAAGGCAGCGGTGGGGAAGGAGGGAGGAGGCATTGGTGGTGGGAATGTTGCATTGGTGAAAGGGGGTGTTCTGCTTATGACTGAAACCCAACCCAACTACAATCAAGCTTGTAATCATGGTGCTTAAATAAAGATTTTATATTAAAAAATTAATCTACAAAAGCAATTACACAACAGGTTGTGAGATTTTACCACATGTGCTCAACCAGTTACAAATCAAAATGATGGAGAATAAAACTCAATCACATGTGAAACAAAGGGACAAGACTTTTCTTGTAATACAGCCTGGGTCTTCTACTGGTGATGGAAAGAATCAAAGATTGTTGACAGATGGAAAAAAGAGGAGGAATAAAAAAATTAGAGGAATGTGTAATACTGAAAAAAATGAAACCAGATTAAGTATGCAATGGGATTCAGTAGAATAAAATCATCTTTAGAGAAGATTGGTCCATTTGAACCATATTATTTTCTGCTAGAGTCACTTTGCTGGTCTCTTCCTGACTCAGGATAATTCCATTTTCTTAATCTGACATCTGCTCTTCCATCTTCTCCAAGGCCATTACTGTGATGTGTATATGCAGACACATACATTAACTCATAAAGGTTTGTATGCAGTGTCTTTCTCTACATGAACACTCCAGATTTCATGCTCCGATGCTCAGCTCTTTAGTTTCCTGTCCTTTGATACCGCCTATAAGTCCTGGGAAAAAATCTTGACTCTTTTCTCTACTTCTATGAATAATATGATGGAACTAAAATCTTAACATGTTAACAATGGCATTAAAGATTTCCCAGAAGAAGGCCTCTTCTTCTTTTACTAAAATGTAGGTTAAAGTGTCAATAACAATACTTTAAACCACAGTGCATAAAAAGGAAAAAAAATAGACAAAAAATGTCTACCATAGAAGAGAGAGAGATTGGAAAAGCAAAAGCAATTAGGGATATTGGTGGCAGGCAAAATGTACTGGTAAAATGATGAGTTTTGGACATTATATGACTGAAACTCAATCATGAAAAACTTTATAATTGTGTATCTCATGGTGATTCAGTGAAAAGATTCTTTGCTTTTGTAAATGCGAGATTTAGTGGTTTTGCTGATGGAGTTGTTGTTGCTGCTGGTTTCAGTTTAAGTTGAGGGTGGACAATACTGTTTATCATCTTTAGTTTTCCATGAAGTTTTCCAGCAAAGGGAAAACTCTCCTTTGCTAATTTCCACTCTAGTTGCCTTATTCACAGGCAAGTTTCACACATTGAGATTAAGGAGTCAGTGTTTAGAGTTGAACCGGAAGGAGAGGCGGGCCTAGACAGGTCAGGGCAAGGAAAGCCCTGAATGGAGCAGGGTGGAGGCAACAGAGGGAGGCAGCAGGGAAAACAAGCTCAGTCCTGGGAGCCTTGAGGCGGAAATGAAATACCTGCTCAGAGTGAAATGCAACATCCAGTTTACAAGTGGCCACACCTTGCTTGAGAAATTTGGGCAGACTTCTCCGAAAGCAGGTCAAAAGTCATCACTGCATCTGCTGGAGCCTTGATCTTATTAGAGGTCATAGAAGCCATCTGACTTTCCATTTGGTACCTTGACCCTATATACTATATAGCTTAAATGAGACTTCAAGGGTATGGTAATATCATAAAACATAAAGCAGGAAAAAAAAAAGCTGCTTTTCCCATGACAGGGGTTCTCTAATGGGACACAGTGATGCTCCTGTGACATTTTTCCTGGAAGAATCATGTGTTTAGCTTATGCTAAGGTCTAAATAAACTGATTTCATTATGGTGAGATGGATCATTTATATTATAATCTTGGGGACAAATCCATAGTACAGTGGATACCCTGGTTTGATCTCTGGCATTCCGTATGGTCCCTTGCACCCATCAGGAGTGATTGATCCATGAATATAAATACAAAGTAAAAAGTAAGCTTTGAGCACTGCTGATCCAAAGAAACAAACAAACAAACAAACAACAACAACAAAAAAACCCAAACCAAGTCTATTATTTCCCACACTGTTCAGGTCAATTAAGGACATTTCATTCCAATAAAAAGGCTAAGATAAATCTGAAAACAAAAACCTCTTACACAAAATTTACATAATAAAGTCACTTTCTTAGAGGCTGGAGAGATAGCATGGAGGGAAGGAAGGAAGGAAGGAAGGAAGGAAGGAAGGAAGGAAGGAAGGAAGGAAGGAAGGAAGGAAGGAAGGAAGGAAGGAAGGAAGGAAGGAAGTCACTTTCTATCATTGGTAGGAAAAAAGTATTTATATGATTAGAACAGAGAATTATCATCACCACTATGACAATGATAGTCTCTCAGGACAAGAACTGGGTGCAAATTGATGTTCTTTTTTTTTTTTTTTTTTGGTTTTTGGGCCACACCCAGTGACGCTCAGGGGTTACTACTGGCTATGCCTGGGGGACCATACGGGGCAAGGGGGATCGAACCGCTGTCTGTCCAAGTCTAGCGCGGTAAGGCAGGCACCTTACCTCCAGCACCACCGACCGACCCCGCAAATTGATGTTCTTGATACCTATCAGTAACAGTATTATAAATCGCAATTCCTAAAAGGAGAAAGAAAGAGAAAAAGTGTCTGCCAGAGTCAGACTGTGAGGAATGGGTAGGGAAATTGGGGACTTGGTAGTGAAGACAGTGTATACCAGTGTACACTGTTGAAGGGATGAAACATTCTATGACTAAAGTTCAACTATCAATAACTTTGTAACTGCATCTCAAGGTGATTCAATAAAAAAATTACTATCCAGCAATAGAATGACATCAGGACAATTGCCTATTATGCACTTGAACTCAATTTGATCCCCAGTACCACAAAGGGTCCCCAAAGCACCACCAGAAGTGATTCTTAAGCATAGAGTCAAGAGTAAGTCCTGAGCACTGGTAGGTATGCTAAAAAAAAATTCCAACAAGCAGTAAAAGAAAAAAAAGTTATTATCTTGGGCAAAAACATGGTTCTCATGGGCTAGGTTAAGAATGGATTTTGGAAAATTCTCAGAAAACCTGTAACATCTTTCATTTGGGCATCTTTATACCTACCATAACAAATATTACTGGGTCAGAGACTTAACCACCAGGAATCATTTTTCTCTCTGTTTGGGAGATGGAATCTGGTGTGGATAGCAATGATATCTACTGAGTCTTTTCTCCCTGACTGTAGGTGACAATCTTTGTCTTCTACAAGGTCATCAGTCATATTACATAAAGGCCCAAGTTATCTCCCCATTTAAGTATGTCCTGAAAGACTATCTCCAAGCAGAAGAGATGATAATTCAGGGTTAAAGACATTAAATGTAACTGACATGGTTCTATCCTCCAGCATGAAAGAATTTCTTAACTACAATTGAATATAATTATGGAGACCCTGAGCACTTCCAGGTTCATCTTAAAGACTCCTCTCCATATCATTGGACCTGTGTATTGATTGTAGCCTTGGTGAGCAGAATCATTGAGATTCTTGAGTACTACTTAAAAGAACACCTCCAAAAGGCCTCACTTCTGGTATAGAGTGAACAATATGCTGTTTCTTGTTGAAACACAAGAGAATGTTCTAGAGCCACATTACTGCACCACCAGCTTTATTTATGTGCATTATTTGTTTTAAATGAACCAGAACTATAGAAAGAAGTCATTTGTAAAATCACCAGATTTTGTGGCAACTAATCATAATAAATTAATTACTGGTTAAATTCTCTTGGCTATCTAATGACAATAAACATAAACAAATCACAACATGAAGATATATTCTTTTTTTCCTAATGCATTAGTTTTGGGACTCCTGCCTAAAGTCCTGACTCAATGAAAAATCCAATAGAGTCTAGAATGTTTTAGTCAGAGATTTTTACTCATGACCAACCTCTTACTTTTAGCAAACCAAAAATGTAGACAATATTTACTTTTTTTCAGAAAGGTAAGTAAACATTTTAAGGAGGTTTAATAACCCTTTATCTCCCTTTCAATATGTGTTCTTGCTCAGCAGAGAGGAAAATATAAGCTTCAAGTCCAAGGAAACAAATAAATTGTTGCAAGCTTTTTTATTAATATAAAGAAGCCCTCTTTTTTAATCCCATTTCAAGTCTGTATTTTGTTATCTGACTTTATTCTTATAATGACTTATTTATTAGGCCATTTGTTGTCTATCTCTTCTATATATCACAGGAAAGCAAAGAGTTTGTCCTCTTTATCTCAAACATGCAGAACAGACTGAAAGCAACAGATGCTTCCAAAAATATCTGTTCATCAAATTATTTGGTAGAGAACCACAACTCTGTGGTTTCATGAGAAAGAAAGGTCTAGCAGTACAGAAAGCATTTGGCATCATCAGAATTGATGCTCATACCATAACTGTAGCTTTCTCTTTACAAAGCAAACTTGGAAAATATTTTAGGATATCCCTCCCCAATATTTTATAGATGTTATTAACAACATAGCATATGAATGACTATGGATACTAAAAAGAGACAACAGAAACAAGTACAACACCAAAAATCTGTAGACACCTTAGGGCTTCTATCTTCATTGAAAATGAATCTTTTATACTATACCATAGTATAGTGGATAGGGTGTTTACCTTGAAAGCAGATGACTCAAGTTTGATCCCTGGAACTCCACCTGGTCCTTTAAGTACCACCAAGAGTAATACCTGAGCAAATAGCCATAAGTAAGAAGTGTACTTCTATATGTGGCCCAAGGAGCCAAAAGAAATGAACTCTTCAATAACACTATGATCTCAGAATACAAAGGGGCAGGTGGTGGAATCTTAAAACTATAGTGGAAGGTCCTTACGTTGGTGATGGGTTTTGTGCAGCAATACTAAAAAGTATAAAATTAAAGTATTGTTATTGTTTTAAGCATAAAATTAATTCAAAATAAATTAAAATTGACAATAAAGAATTTTTAAAACTTTAAAAAGGAAAGAACTCTTTATGTTAATCAAGACCAAATGATTCTATTTATCACTAAACATTGTGTCATCTGCAGAATTTTTTTTTTTTTTTTGGTTTCTTTTGGGTCACACCCAGCAGCGCTCAGGGGTTACTCCTGACTCTACACTCAAAAATTGCTCCTGGCAGGCTCTGGGGACCATATGGGATGCCAGAATTTTAACCACCGTCCTTCTGCATTTAAGGTAAAAGCCCTACCGCTGTGCTATCTCTCCAGCCCCATTTACAGAAGTTTATTAGTTCCCTTGACATAGGTTTCTCTATGCAAAATGGAAATTAAAATGTACTTATGTCATATTTAAGTGTGATGATACAGTTCAAAGACATAGTTCAGCAGCAGAACATTTGTTTCGCACAATGTAAACCCTGGGTTTAATATCCACCATCATAAAGAAATAAAACTTCAACATCCTCAGCAATTTACTCCAGCCTTTAGATTCATCTATTTTTACTCATAATTTACATTTTCTTGATAATATTTTGTATGCCTTTAATTCAACTCCTCAATTCCACACTTTAGCTCTCCCTGACTATTTTTCTCAAATTTTTTATATTTTATACACATCATTGATAAGTCACTTCTACTAGATTTTTCTCAAGAAAAATCTGGACCATGGGTCCAGAAAGAGTATAAATTAGTATGCATGTGCTACTATGATGACACCTCTATCCCCCCATGTTTCTCCATCATCTCATAGTATTTGTTCCATATATAAATAAAGCATGAGCATAATATAGAACATGTACTTATCTTTCCTCAAGCATGTTGGAGGTGCTAATCAGATTTTAATATTTCATGAAAACTGTAGTATGGCTTCTTATACAAAACTTTAAACCCATCTGACACAATCTTACTTAAGTTTTTCCCCCATTCCCTGATTGTTTATGTCAAGATCAAATTTTGATCCAGTCTTTATCTCTAAATAGAAATCAGACAAAGGACTAACTAACATTATAATTGACAAATGAATTGAAATTCAATGAAACCCAGAAAATGGGAGCTATATAACAATTGACCTGACTTCTCCAAAACAAAGTTCTTAAATTAAAAAGAAAGGGTTGAAAGAATTGGTGTAAAAGTACAAAATATCGATTAAACACAAAATTTTAAAAATGTAATATAAGGGAACTTATTTAGACCCTCATTCGAACAAATCAACTGCAGAAAACAATGTTTTTTTAATTGAAAAGACATTTATTGAACATTGGATATTTAGTGATATTGGCAGTTTTCTCTTGAAAATCCCTTATTTTAGATTTTATAATTTCATTTACTTTTACTACATTGATATGTTTATAGAAAAAGAGTTTTAAATCTAAAAATTATTTTAAAATAAATAAGTGGATAAAAGTAAGTGATTTGAGTAGTTTTAGATAAAATAAGATGGCCCTTAGATTAAGCTATTTGATGCAGGCTCCTTATATTATTTTACTTTTGTGCCTTACCTAATTGAATTAGGTTGCCTTTCAATCCTGCGATCCTTTGAAGTCATAACCCCCAATCATAAACCTAGATGTAAACTTCTGAAGTAGCTCTAGATTCTCTCTACTCCTTAGCACATTGTTATATTGAGGTCTTTATTGTTCAAATCTTTCTCTTTGTCACTTACTTTCATAGTTCACCTCATTATCTCCAATTTAGATCCCACAAATCAGTATTTCATCCCTTCTTTGTATGCTCATTTTTTATTTATTGTCCCCTTGTTGTTGACTTGCTGTCAGAACAAAACCCACATTGAACTAGTCCATTCCATATATATATGTGGAACAAAACCCACATTGAACTAGTCCATTCCATATATATATGTGGAACAAAATCCACATTGAACTAGTCCATTCCATATATATATGTGGAACAAAACCCACATTGAACTAGTCCATTCCATATATATATATATATATATATATATATATATATATATATATATATATATATATATATATATAT
>PVKC010000474.1:34947-48621 GCA_004027635.1 Crocidura indochinensis | reverse complement strand
TATAATGAAGCTTCCTCTTTTTTTCAAGTCCACTCTATTTTTATCATTCTCAAAGAACAGAGTCTTTCTTTTACTAAGAAAACAAAACCATGAGGGAAAGTATCAACTTCCTCCACCCAAGCCATAAATTTCCAAGTTAGCGCTGATAATCTATATTTTGATGTTGTCTGTACAAAAGAAGCACTATTAAACACAAAGAAAGTAAAAGCTATTCCGTAGAGTTACCTCAAATGTGAAAGAGACCTTTGCATTTTTGTTATTGCTTGAATTTAGAATGAAACGCCTTGAGTCAGATAGATAGTACACAGATTAATGTACTTACCTTTCATGCAGCTAACCCATGTTTGATTCCCAGCACAACATATGGTCTTCTGAGCACTGTTAGGAGTAATCCCTAAATACATAGCCAAGAATGAGCTCTGAGTATTGACAGGCTTGAGCCAACTCTATTTCCTTCAAAATAAAAATGGGAAGTCCTGAGCTGGGAAGGGAGCAAAAGAGTCAGAGACCAACTTGATCATTACCACTGGGCTCTCCTTGGAAAAATCCAGATGTCTCTTGAACAGCAGAACCTAAGTACTAAAGCCTCTCTGAGCCCCTAAAGTTATCTGCCTGACCGTGTTGGCTAAATATGACTGCAAGAAGCCTGAAAGTCTCCTGAGAACAGCTTGGTAATCCCCCAATGGAATGGAAACACTTGAATTGCATGTAGTTTTTATTTGTTTTTTTTTTTTTTTGGGGGGTCCACACCCAGTGGCACTCAGGGCTTGATCTTGGCTGGGTGCTCAGAAATCACTCCAGGCAGGCTCAGGGACCATATAGGATGCCAGGTTTCAAATCCAGGTCCGACCTGGATGATCACGTGCAAGGCAAAAGTCCTGCCAATGTGTTATCACTCCAGTGTTTAAAATAAATTCAAATAAGTCATGTACAAAAGAATATATACTATGTGGATTTATTCAACTAAATTCAAAAAGGTGAAAAATGAAACTAATATGAAATAGGTCATAAGAACGATTACCCCAGGCTATACAAATGTTAGGAAAGGAGTCAGTCGTCTGAGACTCTGAAACATTGAGTAGATTGAATGCACCAGAAATGCTACCAGATGTTTATATATGAATAAGTATTAACAAGCTGTGCACTTAAGAGGTTATTATTTTATTTTATTTAAATAATATTTCAATTTGAAATTAAACCATAATACTAGCCTAAATAAGTCACAAAAATCATGATTTAGGAGAAATCTTTCTAGACTAAGAACATACTGAGATCAATGAATTAAATACTAAAATGGGTTGGAATAAAATGGAAGTTATTAATTTACTTCTGTACTGATGTCCATGCTATTGACATCAGAAATTTGAAAAATATTGTTGACTGATATATTGTTTCTCTAACTTGGAAGTTTCAGTCTCTAGAAATTTAGCTAAATAGTACTTCTGGCTCCTAAATATACTCTCAGCTTGTGAATTAAATGTGCTATTTTTGTTTTCCTGCAAAGAACACCTGGTGAGGCTTCCAGTCATCTATCAAATGTGCCATTATTAATAACAGTCCTCATTCTTTGTACTGAAGCAAGAGTAAGTGACCAGTGGTACTTGTACAATGGCCTTCTACAATTCTCTGGAATTTCAAAGATGTCATTCTTTTTGCCTTGAATTCAACTGAGGTGTCACCATCTCTCACCTTACTCATTGCAACTCACTTGGTACTTTTTCTTCCATCTGCCCAATCTCCCTGTCCTGTTGCAATCAATGTTTTAACTTCCTAATATTGCTATATTCAAATTCAACTCACTCTTTTTTTTTTTTTTTTGGTTTTTGGGTCACACCCGGCAGTGCTCAGGGGTTACTCCTGGCTCCATGCTCAGAAATTGCTCCTGGCAGGCACGGGGGACCATATGGGGCACCAGGATTCGAACCGATGACCTTTTGCATGAAAGGCAAACGCCTTACCTCCATGCTATCTCCCGGGCCTTCAACTCACTCTTATTACAAGACAGTGTCAGCTTATTTGCAACTACACCAACTCTATCCCTATCTTCATCCAGAACATGTAATATATCATTGATTATTCAATTGATGACATCATGGATGTTTTAAATATGACAATTATTATTCATTGCACATTAGGATGCTGTGCATTCCTCAAGGTTTAGCATCCTTTGTCTCCATCCCACAAATGCCTAAGGTATACCACCTTCAGATTTTATGCAATGAAAATATGCTCCCAGATTTCCAAATACTCCCCTTCTCTTTCTTCCTACTGGAAAATTCCTACTGTCTCTTAATACCTCAGATATTGTAATGAACTAATTCCTACTGTCTCTTTTTACCTCAGATATTGTAATGAACTATGTGCCATGTGGCCTTCATAATTTAATATCTAATCTTGTATATTTAATGATTCATTTGAATACCTTCTTTCTGGAAGCCATTACAACTAAGGCCCGATAGAATCCCATTACATTCTTTATCAGACACCTGTGCCCACATATTGTACTCTCCTACCTCTCTGACCAACATTGCTCTGCCTTGATTACCTGGGACCAAGAACCAAGTCATAACTTTATCGCCTGGTATCTCAAGCTTGGCTTGGCTTCCTGCCTGGCACACAATAGGAACTTAACCTATGTTTGGTGACTTACTCAGATGGAACATTAAGCATACTTTCCCTGATGATTCAATGTTTTTATTCTCGGCCACAGATGTCTTGAGAACTTATTGAACCATGTTGGCACTACACCAAATGATCCTCCTTTATCCTGCTTCATGTGTTCATGTGTTTTTGCTTTGTATCATCAGTGAACCTAACACCAATTATCCTCCTCTGGCCTTTGTAATCTGAGATAGTCTAGAGAGCTCCATGACTTTGGTCATGGACAATGTGACAATAAGAAAACTATTGTAGTCTTATTGTATTATTTCTGGTCCCATATAGATCATCATTTTAAGACTCTCTTCAGATTAGTTAGATTATTCATCTCTGAGAATTTTCTGTTTCCTTTTGAAAACAGTTTCTGAGTACTTTGTGAGCTAGAGAAATGTTTCTTTATAGAAATTCCCTTTCCTGTCTCTTGATTTGTGATAGAATGAAAACAAGTTATTCTTTAACATAGATTTGAGGCAAGGAGAGGGGACTACACCTAGAAATGATCAGGGCTTAATCCTGGCTCTGAGCTCAGGAATTACTGGTACTTCTGGAGGGCTTGGGGAATCAGATGAGATGTAGGGGATTGAATCTAGATTTGCTGCACACATGCAATGATCTTAACCACTGTACTGTCACTTCAGGTTCCCCTATATTTCTAAATTGTGTTTGTATTCCCCTAGTCAAGAAGTATATGGATGGGCTGGAGCAATACCACTGCAGGGAGGGCATTTGCCTTGCACATGGCCAACCCAGGTTTGATTTTCCAGCATCCCATAAGATCCCTGGAGCTTGCCAGTAATGATTTCTGAGTGTAGAGGCAGGAGTAACCCCTGACCACCAAGTGTGGCCCAAAAACCAATAAATAAATAAATAAAAGGTATATGGGTGTGTATATATAGGGCCAGAAGGATAGCGCAACCATGGTAGGGTGATCCAGGACGGACCTATGTTCAACCCTGGTTGATCCCTCAAATCTGGAGCAGTTTCTGAGCACATAGCCAGGAGTAACATCTGAACGTCACAAGATGTAGCCCCAAACCTCCCCCCAAATAAATAAATATCAATAAACAGTGAGTTATTATCTCAGATATGAACTTTTTCCAAGTTTTAGTTTTGAATGATTTTAAATTGATAATAAGAATATTATTTTTTCATTATAGTTTTAAAAAAATTAAGTCCGAGATCATGGCAAGTAGAGATAAAGGGGAAACTAGACATAAATAAGTGGAAATATTTTTATATAAAATTGTGTTTTTTCATTATTTAAATAGGCATAAGTATTTTAATAATCATGACACAACTCAGCCAACAAAGAATTTGGGTTCTCTTATTTTATTATTCGTAATTTTTATCATCTTTACCACTTGTACAAGGTGATTACAATAATTTTAGAAATAAATATAAAAGCAGAATAAAGTTAAATAATATTATAAGAATAGTTTCTGTTTACAAGCAATTTAATATATCTTCTTCCTTTAGAATCAAGTACATACTTATATGAAACCAAATAGCTTATGAGAAAATAGTATTAAATAGCAAAACACACACAAATAAACCACATATGTCAATAACATAACAGAGTTTGACTCTAAAAAATGCTTGACAAAGCAAACTATGATGCAATATGAATCAACATCATAAATTGGACAAGCCCAATGAGACACAAATGAGAGCCATGCTAAGTTTTCAATGATGTGTCAGTGAAGGCAAAGTTTCCAATTGCTTTCTCTCTGTTCTTGAACTGTGTCCAATTCCACTTTGGGCAGCATCCATATTTAAATCTTCCTGCGGGCTCTTCTATAAGTTAAAAAGGAAAAGAAAAGAATAAGCAAAGATGGGTTAATTGGTGTCAGAAAGGGGTTTTGATATGTAGAATGCCCCTCATTTCCTAATCTCAGCCCAGGATAACAAGTAGTTCAAAGTTCACATGAGGAAATCAAGCCTAAGATGATAGACAAAGTTGCTGAACTAACTCTACTGGCTAATGAAAGAAAATATTTGAATTCTGGA
This sequence comes from Crocidura indochinensis, assembly GCA_004027635.1. Taxonomy (NCBI): domain Eukaryota; kingdom Metazoa; phylum Chordata; class Mammalia; order Eulipotyphla; family Soricidae; genus Crocidura; species Crocidura indochinensis. The sequence continues at coordinate 43,956 of PVKC010000474.1, read as the reverse complement.
GACCCTGTGCAAAGTGATTTTAATTACTCTTATCCATTCATCTATCAGAATCTTGTTTAATTCTTAACTGATAGTGTTCTTTTTGTCTTAAATGGGAGCAAGTTGGTCCACACCCAACAGTAGTACTCAAGGCTTATTCCTTCAGACTCTGACACTATGATCAGGCATTACTTATGTCAGTGTTTAAGATATTTTATGCAGTGCTGGGGTTTTAGAGGAGTCAGCCATGTGCAAAACAAATGTCTTATCTTCTGTATTATCTTTTTGGCCCTATTTTCAATTTTTAACAGATAACTAAATGTCCTGTAATCTACAAATTACATAGATAGCAGACATGTTTTCATAAGGAAACAAGTAACTAATAACAACCAATATCATGTAAGCCTCTAAAGCAGAGGTGGCGAAAAGGATTTTTACTCTCACTCAAAATGGCGAAATGCAATATGTGTTTAATACATTATTGTTAAAATTATATGCTTTTGTGTGAGTGTTTGTTTTGGCAGGTCACTGCGTGGTGTGGCTCTGACTCTCACAGTTTAAAATTTTGGCTCTTTGTGTCCAACTTGTTTGCCACCCCTGCTCTAAAGTAAAAATTATGGTGATGATAAATTATAAATAATTTATAAGTGGAAATAATTGTATTTCTTACTGTCCAACACAAATTTTTCCTTTTAAAATTTCAGAATGTTTAGGTTAAAAAAATTCTAGCTACCTTATACCAGTTTGGACATTAATTTTTCTCCAAACATTGGAAAAGAATACAATTTAATGTGAAAATTTCATACCTGAGGGTGCGCACTGCTTCTTTTACCCATATCTTCTTTGGGTCTGCACAAATAGCTCTTTTCTTTGTGAAAAATCTGGAAATTTGATTTGTGTTTAAAGAACTTTAATAAGCTTTATAAAAGAAATGTTTAAAAAACATGCAATTGAATTTTCTTATTTTTCTTTGCACTAGACATTTTAGTCAAGAAGGTAAAATAATATGCAAAAATCTTTCTAATAATACTTATTGTTATTAAGATAAATGTAAATGATTCTCCATAACTTTCTCTGTAACTTTAATGTCTTCACAATGTCAAAAGATAAGGTCCCAAATTTCTATTTTAATTTGCTTAAGGTGATCACATGACATAATTTTAAATTTGATTTAAAATTTCCCAGTAATCCTGATACAAGCATATAAAAATGAATTAAAAACTTACATGATTGCATCAATGTCACAACCTTCATCAGCATGCTGCTCAGCGAAGCCTACCAGAAGTCGACGTTGAAAGGAACGTGTTGTATATCCGAGGCAACAATCAAAGTTGCTTGCAGCTAAAAAGAAATGAAAATATTGAGTCCATATGAATACATGAATGGTCTTATTCTATGATAGATAATGGAGAATTAGCTTGTTAAGGGATATTTTCATGTTTTCCCTTAACAACTTGAAGATGAAAAAAAAAATCTAGTGAACTTAGTTTATGTGATAAAATATTTAGAGAAATAGTTCCAAAATCTTGAAGATCTAATTTGACTTAATTTATAATTTTCTTGAAAAAAAAAAGTCTAAGCTGGGAAATTCTTCTGTATTAGAAGCACAGGGTTTTCCATCATAGCTTCTATAAGGAACACAAATTTACCATATTTATTCCAGTTTAGTCTGTTACCTTGAGAATATGAGATTTAAAATGGAATCTCATAACCTTCTAAATTCAGAAAATGACAAACTAGCATATTCTGTTCTAATATTTATCAGCAAATAATTGAGAGGAGAAAGGCAAGAAGTTGTCCCCCCAAAAAAAATTGAGTCATAGGATTTGCTTATAGCATCCTCAAGTGAAACATTTTGAAATTATACTTTAAAAAACATTTTTAATTTTTCTTATAAATGTTCATTGTGTGGGCCAGAGAAATCAAAAAGGGAGAAAGGACCTTGCTTTGCATGCAGTAAACCTCAGTTTAAATACTCAGCTCTACATATGATCCTTTGGACTCCACCGAGAGTTATTCCTGAGCACAGAGTCAGAAATAACCACTGAACGCTACCAAGTATGCCAGCCATTCTTCTCTGTTCTCATCCAATCAAATACACACACTCACACATGCAAAAAGAACAACAAAAAAAATCACCCACAAACTGAAATATGTGTATTAGAAGAAATGCACCTGCTTTTAAAATTACGTACAGATCTAATAAAGCAATCCTAGGATATTCCCTCAGCTTGTAATCACAGCATGCTTAAAACAAGGTACTAACGTGCCAAAGTTGATAGACAATGTTGTCAAGGTCTTGCAAAGATAATGAAGTCAGGTGCTGACTTCCACTGAAGAATGAGTTTAAACTTTACCAAGGCTATTTAATTAGGAGGCAAAAATGTTGAGAGTGGAAGTAGTGCCTATATTTCAAAGACCCAATTCACTGATAATGTTGAGCAATATGCATAACAATGAGTTATAATGTTTGGTCTTGGCCTGAAATTGAAGGGTCTGTCAGTCATCCAGCCCTATTGTCTACTGGGATTGAAAGCAGAAAGGAAACCTGATCACCAGCATTCAGCAAGTCCTAGTGCACTCAAAGAAAGCAGTAAACTCCCACTAAACTTTACACCAGGCTTCCATTTCTCAAGGACCCCCCCCCCCCCGAGTTCTTCCTCCTAATAGAGGAGTAATGCTTACCTGCTGACGTGTGGATGAAGTAGAGTAGCAGCACTGAGAGCAAAGCAGTCATGAACAATTTCATATTGCTGCACATCATTCTCAACTCCAAGAACAGATCTGCTCAGTGCTGAGTACTCAGTGGCCTTGGAGCACCTTTGATAGCAGCCTGAGTCTAGAATGGCCCTTCTTATAGCAAGTATTGGGAATGTACACACAAGGTGTGTCCTCTCTGGGGATTTCCCCCATTGATCAACTTGTCCCATCCTGTCGTCACAAAGAAAAGTCACACACAGGGAAAAACTTCCTGCTCTTCCCTACTGTTGGAAAGCTTGTGATGGTATGAGTTAAAGAAGGAAAGGTGGGTAGGAGGTGGAAATATACTAGGTGGAATGAAAATTCTGCTAAAGCCTTTGGATTTGATAAAAGGAGAAAGCTTCCCTGTGCCCTGAGGCACAGAAATGGGTTTCATCTAGTTTAAATTTAAGTTTGTTTCTGAAGAAGACAAGAATTAACAGTGAACCAAAGGTCAGCTCTATCCTGGAACATTCCAATATTCTTATTGCCTCTCCTTATTTCTTTCCCAGAGGCAATTTGGGAGGAAGAATTGGAGAGGAAGGTGGAGGAGTTTGATGCAGGATTATCCAGGCATATAATTACAATAGCGCTCAATTCAGTTCTCACCAAGATCTTTAATTTCTGGGGTAGCATGGAGCAGGTTATATAATAATGTTGAGGTGTTTCCAATTTCAGTAAAAGATACCAGTCCTTGCAGGAGATTTAAGCCTCAGCTTCAACTCTTCCAAGAAGCTTCTACTATTTGCATAACTCAAATCAATATTAGAATTCAGGAAAAAAATTATCCCCACCTGCCCTTCTCTGGTCATTCTTATGTAATAACACAATTCACTTAAAAAGTCTCAGAAATGTTGAAGAAAAAAAAACAAGAAAGCTTAGAAATTGAATTCAAAAAGAATTGAAAGAATAGACTATTCAACAACAAAAAAGTGGAACTTCAATTCCATGATTTTCGTAATGAGGATAAAAATTAGACAAATAATCAAGTGTAATCTATCCTGATGAATATAATACACAACACTAACCATTTTTACATGCATGTAAAAAGAAGTTGGCAAAACATAGCATACCATAATAATAAAAAAATTTAAAACTAAAAATAATAATTTCCTTGCTCTGTTAAGGGTTACCTGTGAAAAATCCCAGTTAATTTTGAATTTAATGTTGAATAGTGAAGAATGATAATAATAGTGAATAATAGTGAATTTAACATTGAATATTCTCCCACAATTAAGACCAAGATACAAATGTCTACTCTTACCACTTTTATTCAATATTGTACTGAATGTTCTAGTGAGGATAATTAGGCAAGAAAGGAGAGAAATCCAGACTAAAAAGAATATAATAACAATGCACTTGAAGATAATTTGATTTTGTAGATAAGAACTACTAAAAATATTATAACTAATAAAAATCAATCCACATATAGATTGAAGATCAACAAGCAAAAACACAATTATATTTCTAGATACTGTCAATGAACAGTTGCAAATAAAATTTAAAAGTACCTTAAAAAAACTCCAGTGCTTTAAAATTTTTATTATCCTTTTGAAGTCATATGCTTTATAATACTTTCTATGTGATTGTTTTATGCTACCTCACCACCTCCACCACTCAAGTGTCAGTAATAGTCCACTACTGATTTAAAGTCCCTTTCGCTGTCCTTATTTTGCAGACCCAATTTATAGATGTACTTCCACTAGAAATTGTCTACTTCCATACTTTGATATTTTTGTGTTTGTATTTTTTTGTTTGGTAGTGCTCAGGGATTACTCCTGGCTCTGTGCTCAGAAATGGCTCCTTAGGGGCCGGGTGGTGGCGCTGGAGGTACGGTGCCTGCCTTGCCTGCACTAGCCTAGGGCGGACCACGGTTCGATCCCCCAGTTCCCATATGGTCCCCCAAGCCAGGAGCGACTTCTGAGCTCATAGCCAGGAATAACCCCTGAGCGTCACCGGGTGTGGCCCAAAAAACCAAAAAAAGAAAAAAAAAAAGAAAAAAAAGAAATGGCTCTTGGCAGGCTCAGGGGACTATATAGTATTCCAGATCAAAAACAGGTCCATCCCAGGTTGGCTGCATGCAAGGCAAATGCCCTACAACTGAGCTATCACTTTAGTTCCACAAAAGGTGTCTTCTAAGTAAATTAAAAATGTTCAATGTCAGGGGCCCAGGAGATAGCATGGAGGTAAGGCGTTTGCCTTTCATGCAAAAGGTCATCGGTTTGAATCCCGGTGCCCCATATGGTCCCCTGTGCCTGCCAGGAGCAATTTCTGAGCATGGAGCCAGGAGTAACCCCTGAGCACTGCCGCGTGTGACCCAAAAACCACACACACACAAAAAAGTTCAATGTCTGTCAACTAGAACCTTTAACACTTCTTAAATTGCGTTATTCTATGAACAAAGTATAGATTCAACACAATTTCTATCAAAATGCAAAATTGCTTGTTGCAGCAATGGAAAAGTCAATACCTAAATTAATATGGATCTATAAGGCTCTTAAATAACTAAGACAAGAGCAAAATGGGAGTGCTTTCACTTCCTGGTTCTAAACTTAATGCAAAATTATACTAATCCAAACATGTGATACTGGAGTAAGTTTAGACATGTACATCAATGTGATAGAAATGAAACTCCAGCTATAACTTCATGTCAATAGTAGATAATACTAAAAATATTATATAACCTTTTCTTTTTTTTTTTTTTTGGTTTTTGGGCCACACCCAGTGATGCTCAGGGGTTACTCCTGGCTATGCGCTCAGAAGTCGCCCCTGGCCTGTGGGACCATATGGGGCACGGGGGATCAAACCGCGGTCCGTCCAAGGCTAGGGCAGTAAGGCAGGCACCTTACCTCCAGCGCCACCGCCCGGCCCCAGCCTTTTCTTTATAATATTAAAGGACTATAAAAAGAAATATGATTAAAAGATAAGAGAGCGGAAGATGAAGATACAATAAGAATGGAAGCAATAGCGCAGCGGTAGTCCGTCAGTCTTGCACGGGCTGATCCAAGATGAACCTTGGTTCGATTCCTGGCCTCCCATATAATCCCCCCAAGCCAGGAACGATTTCTGAGCACATAGCCAGGAGTAAACATTGAGCATCATTGTGTGATGCCCCAAAACAAAAATAAAGTAACCTCATTTATCTGTTTTCTTCCATTCTTATTTCTTTGTGTTTGTTTTGCTTGGTTTTGGTTTTTGGGTCACACCTGGTGACACTCAGGGGTTACTCCTGGCTACGTGCTCAGAAATCGCTCCTGGCTTGAGGGACCATATGGGACTGCAATCCTTCCAAGTCAGTTGTGTGCAAGACAAAAACCTTACTACTTGTGCCACACCCCTGCAAATGAGACTACTTTATAAGCAACCAAGGCAACCAAGGGTATTCATAAAAACAAAATGAAAGAAGGCTAATTAATGAACTTGGTTAAGTATTAGATGGACTTTATTCAGATATAATTCACATAAAGCATACCTTTAAATTCTATTTCCTTCCTTCCTTCCTTCCTTCCTTCCTTCCTTCCTTCCTTCCTTCCTTCCTTCCTTCCTTTCTTTCTTTCTTTTTCTTTTTTTAAGTTTTAGCCATACAATATTCTGACACCCATCCTTAAGTAGCATACACTTCCTACCACCAGTGTCCTAAATTTTTCTTCTGTTCTCTTCCCCAGTTCTGCCACTGTGATTTTTTCCCCACAGATTCCAGGAAGGCAGTTTGGTTAAAAAAAAAAAGTTCAGAACATAATGCCTATATACAAACTTCCTTCCTGTGTTGTATTTATACTATGCCAAATATTTTTGTTCATAAATTCATTTGGTGGCAAGTCTGTAGAGTATTACTGAAGAATATTTGGGTCCAAGGAAAATCAAACTCTAATGGTCTAAATTTCCCAAAGTAGTCTAAAAGGCTCTTATGGTCATTATGGTCATCCCAGAGAATTATAAGGGACCAAACAACAAAAAAATTTAGTTTGACTCACAGTCAGAGCCAAGGTGTTGAATAGTTTAAGTGCAAGCACCTTAAAGGATGTAAAGACAATTAGAAGATAGCATGATGAAGACAATACCCCCTTTCTACTTTAATGCTAATATTAAATATTGGTACTTAATATTTTACTTCATAAAATTATTAGAACTAGGTCTCACTTAGCAGAGTAACATGCTGCTTTCAATAGCCACCAAAAGTTTATTAAAGCATAGTTTCAGTTCAGAAATAGAGAGGTTAAATTTATCATAAATTTCACAAAGTTATGATTTAAGCCAAAGTAAAGAGGACCTATAATTAGTCCTATAATCACTGGATTTCTTATCTCAGGAATGGAATTTTGAGGGTGGCCAAGTAAATGTTTGAGTAAGCACTGATACAACCACTTGAGTTATGAACCAAAGGGAAGCTGCATATGTGAAAAGCATGTTCTCCTATTATTAAACTGAGAAACCATCCTATTCAGATGTAGTTTCTCTATACAAAGAGAACTAACATAAAATTCAGCTGAGTCTCTTCTACATTTTTTACCCTAACTGGGAGAGTTTTCATTTTCCTTTGGCTTCCCTCCTTCTCTATTACTGGGAAGTCACAGCAAAGGAGTCTCTCTTAATAATATGCACAAAATACCCACAGAGTTGTCACAAGATACACACAGATAACCAAATGGCAAATGCCAATTTGATGAAATTCAAACATTGATTTTCCTAAGAGTCAGCCTGGTAGGAACAGAAAAGAATGTTAAGGTATTGTTACAAGACTGATACATGGAGATGTTGATCCTTCTCTGTACTGGCATCTTTCTCATGATTAGAGTCCCTAAAGATATCCACAAAACAAAAACCACCATAGAGACAATGAACTTACATAATAAAGTGACTGACTACAAAATCAATGTATATAAAACTTAAGTAACTGGCTACAAAATCAACATGTAGTAACTCATCTGTGAGTTTCCCATAGGCAAACAACAAAATAGAAGAGAAATAAGGTGAACAATTCCATTCAAATTTGGCCTTTAAAAAAAGTCAAGCATCTGGGAATTAGTATTACAAAACAGATAAAAGACAAACAATAAAACCTCCAGAATTATAAATATTAAAATAAATAAAAAATAAGGAAATGGAAAAATCCCCTGTTCATAAATTGGGAGAGTTAATACTGTTGTCAAAATTACAGTCCTACCAAAGTGTTAGACAGATTTAATGCAGTGCTTATTTTTAAAAATGATACTTTTACCCCATATACACCTCAACCCAGGCCCTTTGCCTGATCTGTATTGTAAATTGGGGAACAAAATAAATAAATAAATAAATAAATAAATAAATAAATAAATATGACACTTAGAGACATTGATCAATTGCTGGCAATATTTTAAAAAAGTAAATGCTGCCTTACCCAAAAGCCAAAACATCGTAGGAAAAAAGAAGATTGGGAGCTTTTATTTCTCCAACTTTTGATCATACTATAAAGTTATAATAATCAAGATGATATGTACTAGAATAACCACAGAATCTTACCAACAAAGGAATAGAATCTAGACTCTTAGGTATATGGACAGCTAACCTTTGAAAAAGGAGCAAGCTATATAAACTGAAGCAAGGACAATTTCATCTACAAATGGTGCTAGAAAAACTAGATAGGCTCATTTTAAAAAATTAATTTAGACCCTTTTCTCACACCACACATGAAAGTCAAATCAAAATGACTTAATTACCTCAATAGCAGACCTTAGTCCATAAATTATATTTAGAAAAATGTAAGTAAACCTTTCATGAGTTTGAATCTAGATACATTTTTGATGACTTGACTTTTGGCCAAGCAAACAGAAGCAAAAATAAAGCAAATAGGGCTACATCAAGTTAAAAAGCTTCTATAATAAAAAGTGATGACTAAAATAAATGACACTCTGCAGATTGGGAAAAAATGTCACTGTTTATGTTACAAAGTTTATATCCAAAATATATAAAGCACTTGTAAAACTTAACAATGATAAAATAGACCATCTAACCCATAAATATGGAGAGATGAAAAAATACTTCCTTAAAAAAGACATGCAGGTAGCCAATACATGTATGAGAAATGCTCTTAATCACATATCAAGAAAAATCAAATTAAAACAATTAAGATATCATCTCATAGTGCAAAAGTGGAGCATATCAGTATAAATAGAAACAACCAGGGGCCGGGCGGTGGCGCTGGAGGTAAGGTGCCTGCCTTACCACGCTAACCTTGGCTGGACCGCGGTTCGATCCCCCGTGCCCCATATGGTCCCCCAGGCCAGGGGCGACTTCTGAGCACATAGCCAGGAG
>PVKC010000474.1:0-34847 GCA_004027635.1 Crocidura indochinensis | reverse complement strand
TCACTGGGAGTGGCCCAAAAACCAAAAAAAAAAAAAAAAAAAAAAAAAAAAAGAAACAACCAGAACTGGCAGTATTTTGAGGTAAATAAATCAGCATCTGCTCTTGGTGTGAAAGTCAACCAGCACTGGAAAGACAGTGGGAAATCTATGGAAAATAATATAGACACAATTCAATAAAATAAGAATTGAAATATATGAATTAGCAATTTCACTTGTTGGTGTCTACCCGAAGAGCATGAAAGCATTTCAAAAAGATATTAATTTGTATTCCAATATTAATTGCAACACTATTCATAATAACCAAGATTTGGAAAAAATTCAAATACCCAATAATTGAAGAGTGGATAAAGAAATTGTGATATATATCACATATATATAGTGTATAATTATTCAATTTGTCACTGTTAACTGGAACTAATGGATATCATGCTGACTAAAATCAGTTAGAAGTAAAGAAGTAAAGGAAGAATTAGAATGATCTCTCATATTTGACATGCTGGGAACAGGAGTGGAGGGAGGACAACATTGGGGGTGGGAATACCCTTCACTCATTGTCACTATGTACCGCAAATAATTCTGTGTAATGAACTTCAGTCACAATAAAAATTTTAAAAAAAAAGAATGATCTCTCATATTTGCTGTAACCCCCAGCCTGCAGGCATGATGGCTGAATATCAGCAGGACTGCTGAAGTGCAGAACTAGCCTCCCCCCACACCAGAAAAAGGGCATATCGTCCTGGCAGACAGTGCTGAGAAAAAGTGGCCAGTTGTGGCCTAGGCTAGTGCTTGGCAGGATAGCAACAATGAACTTATTACACATTAATGAATAATGCGAACTAGCAATGTCAAGTACATAAAAAAAAAATGTGTGCCTTTGCCCCTTGCATTAAAATAAAAATTGTTGGAACACACCTTACTTATCCTAAGTTGATGGAAGAATCTACAATATTTTTCTCAAGCTGGGTAAAGTCAACATTAATATTTGTAGTCAGTGATTTAGTATTGTGAAGGCTACAAAAATGTTTTGTCTTTTAATTATATCTACCCACTTTTTACAATATTAATATAGCATTAATAGACAATGGGTTTGTGCTTTGTTGATTAATATTAACTAGCAAGAATCCTATCCAAGAGGAAAGAATAAGTATTTTTCTGATTTCTGCTTATGGTAAATGAAACTGATTACAATAAATGTACTATATATACATATATATATATATATATAAATGTTTAGATGGTTATCTAATGATCATACTAACTCATAAAGTTTAATCTTATGGCAAAAAACATGTCACAGTTGATCTACCCAACTTCCTACTATTTATAATTTTTTACTTAAACGTGAAGCAAAACTCCCAATAAATAAGACTCAGTTCCAACTACTCTTGAGTATCTGGTCTCTGAGTATCCACTCTACCGACTTCTCACTCCCATCCTCCTATCAAATAACTCTGAAATCCCTCTCAGTGCTGCCCGACTCAGCTGGCCTGTGGCGCTAAGTAATATATTGGATATAAAGAAATATATAAGGGAATAACAAATGGTCAAAGGCAATAGAAATTGAAAGCTGGTCTACAACTCTGTTACCAAAGCAGGGGCTAATAGTGGATTGGAGGGAATCTTGAGATTTTAGAGGCGGAAGACTGATACTTTGGTGGTGGGGGCAATAGAATTTGAGTTTGAATACAACAGAATATTACATGTGAGTAATATTAGCAGTATTATAAATCACAGGACCTCAATAAAATTTAAAAAAAATTATAACATTAAATAGGTTAATATAATATTAAAGAATTATTTTAAGTATGTTTAATATGCCAGCATTTAAGAAGTGGTAAAGTTACTAAGAGAAAAATCTGAACATGCAATCACCTCAGAGTTGATTTTTTCTAGATACACCTGAAATGTTTTCTATCCTGAAGATTATCACTTTGCTCTTGCCTAACTCTTGAATGGTTTTCTTAATTTGGGGGATTGGGGGTTGTTTCTTTGCCTGAGTGCTCATATTTGCCAAAGCTGTGCTTAAATTTCTGTATTTCCTTTTAGTCCCTTCATGTTATTATCTGTCCTTCATATCTATGTAATTTTAAATGTTGGCAGGTTAAGGGGTTTTAATAGCAGAATATTTCCAAGAAAACCATGGGAATTTTTCTTTATGACCAAGGATAATTTATTTCCACTAGAGATCCAAATGACATAAAGACTCACACCCATTACTATATCCTTCTCAAGACTTGCTTTTTTCCCCCCAACTAAGAAGTCGTTCTTCACCGTTATAAATATAGTATTTTGCAAATACTATAAGAACTTAACAGGCCAGATAGAGAACCTCGCAGGCCTTTGAGGCCAATAAATATATTATTGATACTTACTACTTACACGAGGAAAACATCCATGTTCCTTGTAGAAATTGAGAAAATTTTCTTTCCAATATACTAGCATAAAATGCTATGAACCATTTTATATAATTCTAAACTGAATTCTGATTTCTAAAGCTTCTTAAAGTGTGGAAAGTAATTTCTGCTTGATCTTGAATTGGTTACATCTTTGATACACACACAAAATGCTCACAAACACAAAAGGCTAAAGTGAAGCAAGGGAAAATGCATGTGAACTACCGTCATTCAAGCAAAGAATCTAGAAAGGATGCTTCATTTACATCAACTCTAGACTCACTGATGAAGAAATATGAAAATTCAACAACTCATTTAAAAAGATTTACTGTGCATTTAATTTATGCTAGACTATTCAAGTCATTGCAGATAAAGCAGTAAACAAAACAAAGTTTCTACATGTATGACTTAAATTGAATTGATGAGGATAATTAAAAATCAGGTTAATACATAAGAAAATTACTATTTGGTAGTGTCAAAGGAATAGCAGAAAAATAAAGCACATCTATGGAAAGACTTCATGGGTGTCAAATAAGGTAAGTTAATTAGGAAGTTTCCTTTATAGATGAAATATTAAATAGAATCCTGAACATGAAGTTTAGGGGAGATTCTCAGAAATCTGAGGAAAGAGCATCCAAAAGTGGAGTAAACAGTAGGTACAATGCCTCTAATACAAGAATGTACCAGGTATGGTTGAAGGTTAGCAAAGCCAACATGTTGAATTGGATGAGTGAGGAAGACATGTTGGCATTAAATTTTCAGGTTAGCCAGGAGGTAGATTCAGTAAGATGCCCTAGTCTTCAGGAGACACTGATTGACTGTTGCATGTGGGATGGGATACCACTGGAGAAAATTTTATAGGGAATTAATTTTCTGTAACTTGGAATTTTAAAGGAATCTTTTCTGTGAACAGAGCAAAATATAAAGAGGGTGAACCAATATAGAGGCTTGTTTAGACTAGAGTAGACATGATAAAAAAGGTAATGAATACTTGAATTGGAACATATTCTGAAGGCAAAAACAGATTTTAAATTCATTGCATGTTTAATGTGAAAGATAAAGGAAAGTTAGGAATGACTCCAATTAGTTGAGCTTGCGTAATAAAGAGAATGGTGACTCAGCTGACTCAGAGAACCCTGGAGGAGTAATAGGAAGCAGAGGAAGAGCAGTACACAAGAGTTCTGGTCTGTTTTCCCTGCATGGACATTCCAATTGGAGAAGTTTTAGAGCTGGAGAGATGATAGTAGAGGGGACAGGGCACTTGGGTTCAATCCCAAGAAACCTATATGATCCCCAATCTCTGTCAGCAGTAATCCATGAGCAGGCAGGAGTAAGCTGAGCAAAGCCAGGTGAACCCCCAAACAAGAAAACAGTAAGAGTTCCCTTTAACACTGATACTATTTTCTGTGTTTTAGCCATAGCTGAAATCAGACACTGTCAGAGAACCCATCCATGTTTGATTTGAAACTCAATATAAAGATACCGTAGAGATCAATCATTTATAGTGTTTTCCTTTTTAAAGCTAATGTTTGATTCAGCTAAGATTCAAACAAAAATGTGGCATTAATGTGGGCAAAGATTTTTGTTGTTTTACTGTATTTTTTCACCACTAATATTAGTAACAGAATCCGGCACTTAAACACTTATTATTTGGAGATGGAAAAGGGGGTAGGAAGAGAAGGAGGATGGGAGAATGTGTGAAAGTAATCATAGATACTATAGGGAAAAAATATTTTACATCATTTTGTATGTTTTGACTCAAATGTAGCATATACATTAGATATATGTATATATATATGTAGCATATACATAGATTATGTAGCAGTAATTACTAGAGGAAAGGGAAAAGTGGAGAAATTTGGATAAAAAGAGCAATTATATGGTAAAGAACAGATTCAACTTTCAATGAGAATTTGTCATATATTTTATATATATGCACAACAGAAATGTATAAAATACTAAAAAATGTAACTTCAATAAAATGTATTTTAAATTTAACTTTGTAATCTAATTTCTACTCATGTCTAAATATATATGAAACTGTATTTCTGTTACAAACCTATATTTTTTCATTTAATTGCATAGATAGGATTATCTCTGTTAAAAGATATGTAAATAGGGCTAAAGAAATATCACAGCGGTAGGGCATTTTCCTTGCACCTGGTCAACACAGGAGATGGTGGTTTGATTCCTGGCATCCCATATGGTCCCCCAAGCCTGCCAGGAGCAATTTCTGAGTGCAGAGCCAGGAGTAACCCCCTTAGCTAGGTATTACCCCAACCCCTCCCAAATGTAAATAGTTGTATGGATTATCATTGCGTGGCCTTGTAGGATTTAATTTCTTAGCTTGTTCTTAATGCTTCAATCCCAGTTACTACTATTAAGAGCATTTTGTGAATGAAACTTTGTATATATTCTTAATACTTTCTTAAGGTAAATCTATGTAACAGTGCATACTTAATAGCTTGAAGGTCTTTAAAAATTATCATTACAACATTCAGAATCACATTAATTTATTTAGGGCTTTATGGAGGGAAGCATGCTACGTTTTCTTCTTTAAATGTATAGGCAAATGCAACAAATGCCTGCATTATAGTGGTCATCTTATGTGTCCTCCTTATCTACCTCATAAATTGTTGGGGATTTTTTTTTCTTTCTGGCACATAGAACACATGATCTGTAAAATGGTAATGCACGCGCCACACCTTTCTTAAAGCAAATATTTTGCCAAGGAAATCGAAGAACTGGAAACAAAAAGAACCAATGGAAGGAAAAAGGCAGGACCTATCACCCCCGTACTTTCCAAAGGAATCTCTGGCTACTAAACCTATTTATTTAACAGATCAGTTTTAAAATATGTAACTAGTTAATATTCTAATGATGAAATCTAGGTAGCGCCCTATTGTAACTTTTAGAATTCCCCTACATTCCTTCACAAAGCTGACACGAAGGAGCCAGCTATAATAACCTGACTAGGGAAACAATAATTTGCAATGGAATGTTGCTCACCCGAAGCACAAATTGGAGCCCAAGTCACTGGTTCCTCTTCAGCACGTAGTCTCTATCCTTAGAGCTAGCAATACTCATTTGGTCCTTAGGAAAAGCATCAACTAATTGGCCAACAAGCTCACATGTTTGAAGTTCTAGAGTAAATGCTCAAATATTTCATTATTAGTTCTGTCCCCTATGCTTCTGTATTCAGATGGTCAGTTGTCTGTATGTTATGCATTTCTGGTTATTTTCAGATAAAGTAAGCCTAAACAATTTAAGGTGTGATGTATCTACTTAGAATAAAATTAGAAATCTTTGTGAAAATTACCCACACATGATTCATGGCAGCATGATATAGGTAGAAAATGAAAATTCTCCAAATAATAATAGAGGTATATAGAGGCCAGTGAGAAAGCATAGATGTTAAGGTGCTTGTCTTACATGCAACCAACTCCAGTTCTGTCTCTTGACACTACTCCACAATGAAATAAGATTTGAACAGGGGGTTGGAGAGATAGCATGGAGGAAGGGTGTTTGTCTTGCATGCAGAAAGACGGTGATTTGAATCCCAGCATCCCATATGGTTCCCTGAGCATGCCAGGAGCAATTTCTGAGCGTAGAGCCCGAGTAACCCCTGAGCACTGCCACGTGTGACCCAAAAACAAAACACAAACAAAACCAAAAAAATGAAATAAGACTTGAACAGGAATAAGAAAACCTGAACACTACTAAGTGGGGCCCTAACCCGCCTCCAGCTAGTCAAGATGTGATGAAAATAATCATAGAAAATTTATATTTAATTATAATAATTATTCAATTGATTAATTTGATTATTTTCACAATTTTAATCATTTTATGCAAAATATATGATAATTACAAAATTAACAATGAGTTAGTATGATGTAATAGTTTACATATTAATTTAATACATTATGCGAAGGTGTTTATTTTTACTCACATATTAAAATATGTAAAAGGCTGGAAGGTATTTCTCCAAAATAGAAATTATCTCCAGTATGAAGAGGCACTACTAGTTTATTTGCATTCTTTCCTACATTTATCAATATTTTATTAAAACACATATGGATTTTGTAATAAGAAAATTACTTTCAAAAAGGCATGTATAAAAAATATAATTTTTTATATTCTCCAAAATTGCCATAGTGTGCCTCCCAATAAAACAGAACAAATTGAAAAAGAATGATATTTCTTTTTTTTTTTATATAAATAATGTCTTTATTTAAGCACCATGATTACAAGTATGATTGTAGCTGGGTTTTTAGTCATAAACTGACCATCTCTCTTCACCAGTACAGCATTTCCACCACCAATGCCCCCCTACGTCCTCCTCCTCCCCTGCTTGTACTCAAGACAGGCATTCTATTCCTTACAAGAAGTATTTAATACAAAAACACTTAGAGATAAATTGGGGCCTGAGTGACAGCGCAGCAATAGGTTGTTTGCCTTGCATGAAAATGACCTGGGTTCAATTCCCAGCATCCCATATGGTCCCCTGAGCCTGCCAGTGATTTCAGAGCTCAGTCAGAAGTAGCCCCTGAGTGCCACTGGGTGTGGCCCAAAAACCATAAAAAGAAAAAGAAATATAATTTTTAAGAACAAACTTTATTTATACTTTAATTTCTACTGAAAATGAATGGGGGAGAAAGAATAATCTTTTTCTTAGAATACCACATATTAGAATTCATGAAAACATTATGATAAGCCTTGAAAATTTTCTTTCTTCCTAGCTTCATGGACAGTCACCCAAAAGAAATAATTGTCATAAAAGCATCACTAATATGTTATATTCATTTTTATTTGGGGGGGTCATACACAGAAGTGCTTAGGGGACCAACCTGGGATCAAACCTAAATTGACTGCATGTGAGGCAAGTGCTTTACCCACTGTAGTATTACTCTGGCTACTAATGTTATACATTATACTCTTCATTGAAATTTTCAACATAAAACAAGTAAAATTAACTGGGAGAATTTTTTTGAGCTAATAGTATTTTCAGAATTTAACTGTAAAGTGGTTTTTATTAGTTATGAAAATGTGTTCATAAAATAATTCTCACAATATTGACTAGCTTGTGAGGACTGAAAAGTGACCATTGACTTCATCAAAATTTGTTGTGTGTTTGAAACAATGACTGTGTTCTTTGGGTTTAAGAAATGCGCTGTATGTAAATATCTGTTCTCTGGATTCTTTCTCAAAAATATTGTTTATCTAAAACATTCTTTAATGTATCTTATTAATGAATAGCTTCATTTAAATTAGATAAAAAGAAATGGCTATAAGCTTTTGTAATATTAAAGTCTTTCTTTGAAGGGGTGGGTTGAGACTGCTCCAATTTTTTTTTTTTTTTTTAGAACTTTAGCAATAGTTGAACAGGCCGAGTTGAGGCTTTGCCTGTGTGAGTCCCAAGCTTTATCTCTAAAACTTCATGAACCTTTAGGTGTGACCCCTGAGCACAGACCAAGAATAGCAGCCATCAGCATGGTCCAGTGTGACTTTCAAACCAAGAATAAATTAATTTAATAATAAAGTAAAATTTAGTCTAAGAGTGGGATATGTAGCTCATTGGTACAGTGCCTCCTTTGTATGTGTGAGACCTGGTGTCCAATGCCAAGAACTCTAAGAAAAATAAATTACTTTAAAAATGTTTCTTATCTGGTAGCAACTTTGAAGAATTATATAATACTATTAACTATAGTCCCAAAGTTGTAAATGAGATTTTCACAACGTACTTACCCTCGCAGTGCAGTTTTTAACTTCTGATCAACATCTTCCTTACTTGCCAATCTCTAGAAAACTCCTTTTTATCTCATTTCTGCCAGTAGGGTATAGACATGATTTTTTTTTTCACTTTTTCATGGTATGTGTGTGGGTATCAGTCAGTGCTCAGGAGGCCCAGGGGTCTACCCCGGCAATTTTGAATCAACCAGACCAGTGATTCAATGTAAAAACCAAAGGGATGTATTTCTCAGGCTCTGGGTACTCGGGATAACCCACATTAGTCAGGTAGTATATGGAGGCCTCAAGGCTACACCTAGCAATGTTTTAGAGACTATATGGTTCAATGAGTGAGGGAAGTAGAATGCCTGTCTCGAATGCAGGCAGGGGTGGGGGATCAGGAGATGAGGTCATTGGTGATGGGAATGTTGCACTGATGAATGGGGGTGCTTTTTTTATGACTGAAACCCAACTACAATCATGTTTGTAATCAAGGTCTTAAATGAAGGTATTATTATTTAAAAAAAGAGAGAGAGAAATTATATGCTTCCAGGATTCGAAACAATGTTGGCCATTTGCAAGGCCTATACCCTGTATTATCTTTTTAACCCCTACACTTCTAACATTTCATAGAATACTAACTCTATCTTAAACATCTTAATTGCATTTTACCTTTGACATTAAACTAAGCAAGCATCCATTTTTTAATTGTCTTCCTTGACTTTGCTATATCAAGACATCCCAATCAGCTTTCTCTCCACACAAGATGGGACAATCCTACCATACTTTGACACTTACAACTAGCATTCATGACCATTAATGGCACTTGGTGTCAATATTAGAAGCTCACAGATGTCCTTTGGAAAGAAGGTCAGTGATAAAACCAGTTAAACTACTGAAGGATCTACTATGCCCTCCAGCTCAAGGGAAGAGCTACTGTTCTTCCGGTAGTCTAGTTGTGGTTCTGAAAGATGACATTAATTATCAACATAGTTCATAGATAATTCAACTGCAACTCAAATTAGGTAAGATGATGTAACTGACGAGAAGAATGATACTAGTATTGTCAAAGATTTGGACTCATTGTTGATGAGCTTATTGAAGTGACTGGATACTACAAGTTATCTAAATAAAGGGGTTGAGGTAAATAATAGTAGGTGAGTCTGTAGTGGTACAATAAGTAATGTAGTCCCAAAATAAACCCCAATGCTTTTATGAAGTCCAACCAAAATCAAACTAAACTAATACCAAAAGCAAGCTAGATGTTGATTAAAGCTAAGGCTTATTGTGTCATATGGTTAAAGTTTCTAGGACAGAACTTTCTCCTAGGGATGATTTGAGTACAAGCTTATGTGCTAAGCAGAAACGCTGAGGAAATACAGTTTAGAATAGCTATAATTTGTTTTAATAAACTATGCATCTAGCCAGTAGATGATTTCTCATTACCAAACTGTCACTAATTAATAGTGATTCATGATAAATTTAGAAAGGCAATTATAATAGTAATAAGTAATTCAATATATCGTTAACCCAGGTAAAACATAAAACATTTTCAAATAGTCCGCAATTAATTTCTCTTACTGTTTTATTATTTAAACATCACTTATCTTTTTCATATTCAAACTAATTTTCTTCTGCTTCCTTTCTCTGTCTTCTCTTCTTCTGATTTATAATACATTTGAATAGGCTTGTGTTTTTCAAATATAACCCATATTTCCCTTTCTTTCTTATTATTTGTACCAAATAATTATATTCAAGACTAAAATTTGCTTTACAACTACAGAAAATATGATTTCCTTATACTTACTTATTTAAAATGTGTGTCTTTTTCTACAAAAAAAAAAGAGTATTTTAGAATTTGTTGGTGGCATGTACAAATCATTTTAACTATTACAAGAAAGATTTGATCCTGTATGAAGCTCCATCCACGGAGGACTCCACTCCCCTATGGGCAAATCAACACACCCAGAAAGGGCAGAACCAGAGGAGTGTGGCTGCGCACATCATCTAGCCAATGAATACCACCACAGCACGTAGAAAAACACACAATACTAGTGTGACAATGGGGAAATAACGCAGGCCAGGTTCAGACAGAGAGAACAAAGATGACAATTCTGATGACCAGATAATGACCAATGAACAAATCAATCTTTCAGATAAGGACTTTAGAAAAGCAATATGGAAGATGCTGAAAGAACTCAAAGAAACCATGGACCTAGTTGAACAGAATACTAATAAGAACAAGAAAATATGATGATAGAAATTACAAAACTCCAAACTGAAATAACATGTCAACTAACAGGCCTGAAAAACTCAGTAAATGAATTGAATGGCAAAATGGATAATCTCAATGCCAGAGTTGAAGAAGCTGAGAATAGGATTGGTGCTGTGGAAGATGAGATAAATAACAACTCCATACAGTGGGAGAGATTGCAAAAAAAAAAACTTAAAACAAATGAGCAGACAATGAAAAAAATAGTCAAAGAATGGGAACAGATGAAAATAGAGTCTATGATAAGATCAACAGAAACAACTTAAGAATCATTGGAGTCCCAGAGTCACAGGAAGAAAATTTCCAGGAAGAATCAACAGTCAAGAACATCATTAAAGAGAAACTTCCAGAGCTAAAGAATATATGTGATCAAATCCTGCATGCCCGAAGAGTACCAGCCAAAAGAAACCCCAGAAAAAATACCCCAAGACACATCCTAGTTACAATGATGAATCCCACAGATAGAGACATAATTCTGCAAACAACAGGATCAAAAAAGGAAATTACATTCAAGGGAGCATCCTTGAGATTTACAGCAGATCTGTCACCTGAAACACTCAAGGTCAGAAAGCAGTGGTGGGATATTGTGACAAGACTGAATGAAATGAATGCTTCACCTAGAATACTGTACACAGCAAAGCTCACTTACCGGTTTGACAGAAAAATACATGGTTTCACAGACAAAAAACATCTCAGAAACTTTACAGACTCAAAAACACTCTTAAGAGAAAAACTGAGGGGCCCGGGAGATAGCATGGAGGTAAGGCATTTGCCTTTCATGCAAAAGGTCATCGGTTCGAATCCCGGTGCCCCATATGGTCCCCCGTGCCTGCCAGGAGCAATTTCTGAGCATGGAGCCAGGAGTAACCCCTGAGCACTGCCGGGTGTGACCCAAAAACCACAAAAAAAAAAGGAGAAAAACTGAAAGACCTCATTTAAGACAAAACTAACTAAAAGACACACCAAATTTCGATGTAAAGATGGCATCAAATCCCAGGACAATTCATTCTCTCAATGTCAATGGACTAAATGTAACAGTTAAGAGACACAGAGTGGCTAAATGGATCAAAAACTCAATCCAACTTTCTGCTGTCTACAAGAAACACACCTGAATAGTCAGAACAAACATAGACTCAAAATAAAAGGATGGAGGAAAAATTATCCAAGCAAACAATACCCATAAAAAAGCTGGAGTGGCCATACTAATATCAGATAATGCAAACTTTATATTCAGGAAGGTTGTAAGGGACAAAGATGAACATTATATATTAATCAAGGGGTATGTAGAGCAGGAAAAAAAATCACGCTTCTAAACATATATGCATTGAATGAGGGTCCAGCAAAATATTTAATACAATTGTTGACAAAGCTGAAAAATAGCATCAACAGCAACAAAATAATTGTGGAGGACCTCAACATGGCTTTGCCAACAATGGATAGGTCAACCAGACTGAAACCCAACAAGAAAATACTGGACCTGAGAAGAGAAATGAAAGAAAGAGGCCTAGTGGATATATATGGAACAATTCATCCACAGAAACCCAGATAAACATTCTTCTCCAATATACATGGGACATTCTCCAGGATAGACTACATGCTGGCACATAAAACATATTTTCATAATATCAAGAGGATAGAAATTTTGCAGGCTACCTTTGCTGACCACAAGGCTCTGAAATTATTTGTGAGTTCCAAAGGAACAAAGAAGAAAAACATTAACACCTGGAAATTAAACAGCCTGATACTGAATAACCAGTGGGTCCGAGATGAAATCAAAGAGGAAATCAAAAGATTCCTGGAAACAAATGATAATGAAGAAACAAACTATCAGAACTTATGGGACACAGCAAAAGCAGTACTGAGAGGAAAATTTATAACTTTGCAAGCACACATCAGAAGGAAGAAGGGGTTTACCTGATTAGCTTAATGACGCAGCTCATAGAACTAGAAAGTGCTCAACAAAAAGACCCAAAAATAGGGAGGCAGAAGGAAATAACAAAGCTGAGAGCAGAAATCATGAAGTGGAAACCCAAAAAACAATCCGAAAGATCAACAAAAGCAGAAGTTGGTTCTTTGAAAAAATAAAGAAGATTGATAGACCACTGGCAAAACTAACAAAGAAAGAGAGAGAGAGAAACTTGATAACTCGTATTAGGAATGAAAAAGGAGAGATCACTACTGATATGGCAGAGATTCAAAGGGTAATCAGAAACTACTTTGAGAAGCTCTATGCCACTAAAAATGAGAACCTAGAAGAAATGGATAAATTCTTGGACTTTTATAATCTTCCACGGTTGAAGGAAGAAGATGCAGCATATCTAAACACCCCCATCACTATTGATGAAATTAAAACGGTAATCAAACGTCTGCCCAAAAACAAAAGCCCAGGCCTAGATTGAATTGACTAATGAATTCTTTCAACCTTTCCAAGAGGAACTACTACCAATCCGGGCAAGACTCTTACATGAAATCAAAAAAACTGAAACACTTCCAAATACCTTTTATGAAGCCAACGTCACCTTGATACCTAACCCAGAAAGAGAAGTAACAAAAAAAGAAAATTACAGACCAATATCACTGATGAATGCAGATGCAAAGATTCTCAACAAAATTCTGGCAAATAGAATGCAATGCCTCATTAAGAAGATCATCCACTACATTCAATTAGGTTTCATCCCAGGAATGCAAGGGTGGTTTAACATTCGTAAATCTATCAACATAATACACAACATCAACAACAAGAAAAATAGAAATCACATGATCATATCAATGATGCAGAGAAAGCATTTGATAAGGTTCAACACCCATTCTTGATCAAAACTCTCAGCAAGATGGGAATGGAAGGAACCTTTCTCAATCTAGTTGAAGCCATCTACCACAAGCCAATGGCAAATATTATCCTCAATGGAGAAAAACTAAAAGCCTTCCCTCTAGGGGGTCGGGCGGTGGTGCTGGAGGTAAGGTGCCTGCGCTAGGAAGGACCTCGCTTCAATCCCCCGGTTCCCCTTATGGTCCCTCGTGCCTGCCAGGAGTGACTTCTGAGCGAATAGCCAGGAGTAACTCCTGAGCGTCACTGGGTGTGGCCCAAAAACCAAAAAAAAAAAAAGCCTTCCCTCTAAATTCTGGCACAAGAAAAGGCTGTCCTCTCTCACCACTCCTATTCAACATAGCACAGTAAGTACTCACTATAGTGATTAGGCAAGAAAAAGATATCAAGTGAATCCAGATAGGAAAGGAAGAAGTCAAACTCTCACTTTTTGCAGATGACATGATACTCTACTTAGAAAACCCTAAAGACTCTACCAAAAAGCTTCTAGAAACAATAGACTCATATAGCAAGGTGGCAGGCTACAAAATTAACACACAAAAATCAATGGCCTTTATATACACCAATAATAATGAGGAAGAAATGGACATTAAGAAAAAAACCCATTCACAGTAGTGCCACACAGACTCAAATATATTGGAATCAACTTGACTAAATATGTGAAGGACCTATATGAAGAAAACTATAAAACTCTGCTCCAGGAAATAAGAGAGGATACACGGAAATGGAAACATATACCCTGCTCATGGATTGGCAGGATTAACATCATCAAAATGGCAATACTATCCAAGGCATTATACAGATTTAATGGGATCCCGCTAAAGATCCCCATGGCATTCTTCAAAGAAGTGGATCAGGCACTTTTGAAATTTGGAACAATAAACACCCTAGAATAGCGAAAGCAATCATTGGGAAAAAGAACATGGGATGAATTACTTTCCCCAATTTCAAACTTTACTACAAAGCAATAGTTATCAAAACAGCATGGCATTGGAATAAGGACAGGCCCTCAGATCAGTAAATAGGCTTGAATAGTCAGAAAGTGTTCCCGAGACATACAGTCACCTAATTTTCGATAAAGGAGCAAGAAATCCTAAATGGAGCAAAGAAAGCCTCTTCAACAAATGGTGTTGGCACAACTGGCTAGCCACTTGCAAAAAATTGAACTTAGAACCTCAGCTAACATCATGTATGAAGATAAAATCCAAATGGATGAAAGACCTTGATATCAGACCTGACACCATAAAATACATAGAACAACACGTAGGCAAAACACTCCAGGACATTGAGACTACAAGCATATTCAAGGAGGAAAATGAACTCTCCAAGCAGGTGAAAGCAGATATTAACAGATGGGAATATATTAAGCTGAGAAGCTTCTGCACCTCAAAGGAAATAGCGCCCAGGATACAAGAGCCTCCCACTGAATGGGAGAAACTATTCACCCAATACCCATCATATAAGGGGCTAATCTCTAAAATATACAAGGCACTGACAGAACTTTACAAGAAAAAAAATCTAATCCCATCAAAAATTGGGGAGAAGAAATGGACAGACACTTTGACAAAGAAGAAATACAAATGGCCAAAAGACACATGAAATAATTCTCCACATTACTAATCATCAGGGAGATGCAAATCAAAACAACTATGAGGTACCACCTCACACCACAGAGAATGGCACACATCACAAAGAATGAGAACAGTGTTGGCGGGGATGTGGAGAGAAAGGAACTCTTATCCACTGCTGGTGGGAATGTCGTGTAGTTCAACCTTTATGGAAAGCAATATGGAGATTCCTCCAGAAACTGGAAATCGAGCTCCCATATGATCCAGCTATACCACTCCTAGGAATAAACCCTAGGAACACAAAAATACAACACAAAATACAACACACAAAAAAAAAACCCCTTCCTTACACCTATATTCATTGCAGCACTATTTACCATAGCAAGACTCTGGAAACAATCTAGATGCCCTTCAACAGACAAATGGCTAAAGAAACTGTGTTACATATACACAATGGAATGTTATGCAGCTGTCAGGAGAGATGAAGTCATGAAATTTTCCTACACTTGGATGTACATGGAATCTATCATGCTGAGTGAAATAAGTCAGAGAGAGAGAGAAAAACGCAGAATGGTCTCACTCATCTATGGGTTTTAAGAAAAATGAAAGACATTCTTGCAATAATAATTTTCAGACACAAAAGAGAAAAGAGCTGGAAGTTCCAGCTCACCTCAGGAAGCTCACCACAAAGAGTGATGAGTTTAGTTAGAGAAATAGCTACATTTTGAACTGTCCTAAAAATGAGAACCTATGAGGGAAATGGAGAGCCTGTCTAGAGTGCAGGCGGGGAGTGGGTGGGGAGGAGGGAGATTTGGGACAATGGTGATGGGAACGTTGCACTGGTGATGGGTGGTGTTCATTACATGACTGAAATCAAACAAATTATGTATGTAATCAAGGTGTTTAAATAAAATATATAAAAGAATATTAAAAAATACACATAAAGTTATACATATATCCCCCTAGCCAGTTGTGATCAGGCCCAAGAGTCTAAATCAGTGCTTCAGCTAATGAGGTAATCTGTTGGTTGAGAGCACTCAGGGAGGCAGTGGAAGTATCCTGAAACTGCTGGGCGGTGTCATGGGCTGAGATCATTCTGGTTTCGAGCGGCAGTTCACAGTTACTAGAGTTTGAAAGTGGTCGGGGAGGAGTTGGTGTCTGGTGGGAATGGGATGGTGCTTCAGAGCATAAGGGGTGTTGGGTTGTAGTGGTAATTTAATGGGATTCAATAGCGAAAGCAACAAATCCAAGATAGGCAAGAAAAAAAGAAATAGAAGGAGAAAGATGAAAGAAAAAATAATAGAATGAACAAGAAGCATGAGAAGAATATGATGAAGAAAAGATAATGAAGAAGGAAGAAAGAAGAAGGAAAGGAGGAGGGGGAGGAGGAGGAGGAGGAGAAGAAGAAGAAGAAGAAGAAGAAGAAGAAGAAGAAGAAGAAGAAGAAGAAGAAGAAGAAGGAGGAGGAGGAGGAGGAGGAGGAGGAGAAGGAGAAAAGAAGAAAGAAGAAGCTGTTCTCATAGAGCCTGAAATCTACTTATTTCCTGTCATTTCCAAAGAGCCTGCAATCCACCCACAATGTGTGACAACATCCAAATGGACTCTTCTTGCATGTGTTTCATTCCTTCAGGAAATCTGACCTCATCCACCTGCTACAACTCCTGCAGCTAAAAAGTTGCTGAGTGTTTTAGTCTTGCCTTTCAATTGACCTACTTACACGTCAAGAAGAAACTCAATTTTGAACCTGAAAGTAATCTGTTAGTATCAGCAATAGTACATGTTTTAGAACTTGAATCAGAACCAGTTCACAAGAATGAGTAAGGGCAGCTCAGCAATTTCACGTGTATTACGATGTTTCTTCTCCAAGGTTATGGGAATGATGTTTAGAAATCAAAACAGGAATTTAGAATGAACTTCTCAGAGCCTAGACTAGATATGATCAAGAATAGAAGAAAGATTGGTGTGACCCTCCGCCCAATTTTTATTGACTCATCATGACTTATAATGTCATTGATAGAGTTTCATGCATACAATGCTTTTACACCACTATATCAACTTCCCTTCACCAATGTCCTGTAGTCACCTCCTATCCACATACTCCCCACCTTGGGAAGCTGCTTCTGGAAGCTAATACTCAAATGCTATTGTTGTCTTTAACTATTTGTTTTCCCTTAATACGTTTCTTCATATCCATATAAGAGAGATGATTTCTATTTCTTCTCAAAATCTCTCTTTCTTTGAGTAACTTCACTTCTCATAGTACCCCCAGTTCCATCCACATTATGGCAAATTATATGATTTAATCTTTTCTTATAACCATGTAATACAACTTTGTATGGATGCAAATATATTGTACATATCGCACAATGAGATGTTTTCCCTGCCTTACATTGGTATTATTTTAAATGAGGATTTGATGCTGAAAAAGGAGGTCTTGTGAATTCCAAGAATAAATTATCTTTAGGCATAAGACATGACCCAAAGTGAAGGTCAGCAGAAGTATTGTGATTCTGAGATTACTCCATCTCTCTTGGAGTCATGACTTCAGCAAACCCACTCTTCCAACATTTGAGAGGGCAAGTTGGAATGAGCAATTTGGGAGCCAGAGTGATAGCACAGCAGTAAGGCATTTGCCTTGCAAGTGACTGATATCACACCCCACTCAGGAAAAGCAGACACCAGAAGTGCTCCCTAGCCTTCCTAGGTGTACTGCATTCCTGAGAAGGAATTATTTTGTCAAAAAGGCCTGCCTAAGAGAAGTCAACCAGTTGACCCTTTTGCATGGATTGTTTGGCATTTTAATTCTAACGTGGTTGTGACTATATCTCTCTTTATTTTTGACCATTAGAAATCAGGGCTCAGTATTTCTCCTTCTAACAAAGGAGGACAGTATCAAAATCCCGCCAAAAGTTCCTTCACTCACCAGTTCTCTCTGATCCGGGCCACCCCAGCGCCAAGATCTTGTTTTTCCCAAAAGTCAGCTCAAAATGAAAGCAATTTTCAGTTTTTCCCCAAAACTCTAAAACATTTTATCTCTTCCCTGAAAATCACTAGTCTGCTTACTCAAAGAATTTCCCACTTCTCTGAAAATTACCTAGCTCCCTCTTCTTTACCCGAAACAAAAACCAACCCAAAACAAACTCCTTTTCACCCTCAGTATCTGGTTCTTTAATATGTAGATTTTAGCTAGCCTTTTCTATTGTGCTCCTCCAGCCAGCTCCCATCTTCTTTGATCCCCCAAGAAAATTACTCTGCATTCCAGAGTTCAACTTTATAAGTCACTCAACGGAATCAATAAAATTGTCTTCGTCTCCATAGATTGTCCTCATACATTGCATGTGGTAATTCATTTTTCTACAATAATATTTCCTTTCTTCGGTCTAATCGTGTCCCACTCTCTCCCATGAAAGACCTCCGAACCCACGAAGACACTGTTTAGAGATGCAAGACGTCTCCAACAGACTGACTCAGGATGAACCTAGTTCTATCCCTGACATCCCATATGATTCCCAAGGCAGGAGCGATTTCTGAGCGCATAACCAGGAGTAACCCCTGAGCGACACAGTGTGTAGCCCAAAAACCAAAGAAAAATATGGGCATGTTGATTTAAAAAATTTCCAGTAGATCTCTCCTAATTTCTATAGTATCTTTCCCAGTTATCCACAACTTACCTGTTCCACCTCTAATGTTTGGTATTCATCTACTATGTATGAGTCAAGACCAAATTCAAATGTTTTTTTCTCAGGCTGGAGAGACAGCATAGTGGTAGGGTGTTTGCCTTCCACTCAGTGGATCTAGGAAGGATGATGGTTCTAATCCTGGCATCCTATATGGTCCCCAGTGCCTGCCAGGACCGATTTCTGAGCACATAGCCAGGAGCAGCCCTGAATGGTGTCAGTTATGACCCAAAAACCAAAAAAAAAAAAAAAAAAAGCATTTTCTCCAGAGCAAAATACATAGATGAATGAAATAGCTTTTTTACACCGAAATCCTATGGAACTTTTAACACAGCTTGAATTTCAAATCTTGAAGAAAGGAAAAAATAAGTGTCTAAAGATGATGTTATCTGAAAGACATATGGTAGGTATTTTTCACTGGTTCTACTGGAAATGCCATTGTTGAGACCATTTTTGCTCTTGAGACATTATATTTGACAGAATAATTTTTAATGCCATGTTGCTATCAAAGGAGGGGCGATATGTAATGAATGATGGAAACAAGGGTGGAGGGAGGACATCAGGGAATGTCCCTGATTCAATGTCACTGTGATGTGACATTCACATTCACATGACACTTACAATACTACTGTGAATGATTTGTAATTCACTTTGGTCAAAATAAAAATGATTAATAAAATAAAATAAACTACCAGGTGATAAAATATTTTAAACTTACACTGGATTCAATAGATGCTCAGGATAAAATAACTTTAAAATATGAGATAGTTTACTTTGCTAAAACCCTTTAATTATAAAAATAAGACAGAAACCTATAAGTGCTTAAATGACATATATAAAATTATATTACTAATCACAAGCAAGCATAAGGAGCACAAAAATTGCCCTGCTCAACCAAGTAGTTCTGCTACTCTAAAACTCAATAAAAAAAATTCTTCTTCAGAGAAATTATCTTCAAAGGCCAGGGAAATGGTTCAAATGATAGAGTTTATGCTTAGCATATGGGAGGTCCTGAGTTTTATTATAAAAAATGTATGCCCACCCTTTTCATAGCACGAGCAAGTTTAGTCCTGCTGAAATCTGAGCTCTGAGTCCTCCAAGTACTAAATTGTCAGGCCTGTACTGTCATACTTAATATCATTAGAAGTAGCCCCTGATTTTAAAAAGAAATCTTCCTCCATCACTCCTATTCTTAACCTATACATAACTCTTTTTAAGGGTAAACTAAATACTGTTTAATATTCTATACATTAATGTGTATAATTAACACATATATTAATTATACGATATAAGTAATGTATAATTTTTTTCATTTTCCATAGCTCCTGCATCAAATTTAACCCTAAATAGGGTGTTTTTTCTTTTTTTTAATTAATTATATTGGTTTACATGTCATTCACAGTAT
Organism: Crocidura indochinensis; assembly: GCA_004027635.1. Taxonomy (NCBI): domain Eukaryota; kingdom Metazoa; phylum Chordata; class Mammalia; order Eulipotyphla; family Soricidae; genus Crocidura; species Crocidura indochinensis. Next base: position 14,978 of record PVKC010000474.1, on the reverse strand, counting down.
TATTCTAGTTACATATAAACATTGAATCAGGCCCCTGATTTTAAAAAGAAATCTTCCTCCATCACTCCTATTCTTAACCTATACATAACTCTTATATGTAACCAAAGACTAATATTCTTATTTAAAATATACATAGACACACAAAAGTTACTTAAATAAATTTTACCTTAAAATGGGTAAAGTTTAATAATAGTTCTACAATATGTGAAATTGGCATTTGTTTCTTAATAGATCTACCACTTTTTTCTTAAATATACCTTACATTTAAATTTAATTTACCAACAGTTCTTTGCCGTTATAGTCAATTTGTATTTTCTACTGCAACTGTAAACTTCTCTCTCCCTTATCATACTTTACCATACAAAAATTTAATCAACCAATTAAGTTTGTCTCCTTTCTCATAAGAATACTAATCAATTATTGAGTGAACTCAATTTACCATTTTACTCATATGTTCACTATTCTTTGGACACCAATTTCTTAGAGATAGAAATTTGGCAAGTTGAGTAACTTATCCTGCTAATAGTGTCAAGAGCTGGAATTTGAACCCAGATATGCTCAACTTTGGTCCACACTACTTCTCCATCTCTGTTGTCACCATATTGCTCACAGAATGGGAAATATGAAGCTTGTAATGGCAGAATTTATGGCTAATTTATGATGCTAAGCCACCTTTGTCTGAATTAGCTATACCATACAAGAAGTGAAATTTTTTACTAATTATTCTGAAGTCCAAATTTCTTCAAGTATTCTGCCTATATTGCAGTAGCTGTCCTTTGAACTTTCTCTCCCTATAACCTCTCACAATTTTCTATGGTATTGCTAGAGGTATAATTTTGCCCTATGACGCTTTTCTCACACGTGTGGCATTCTGATTGTTTTTCACTTACTACAGTTTGTTACAATACTTCCAATTACAACACTCAACTCAGTTGTGTATTTCCCCAAGGCTATGGATTGGTCGTAAGCTATTTAGCACTCGCCAGAAATAATATATATGGATCTAGTCAAGACAATTCTGAAGAAGTAAAAGGGTTTAGAACTTAGTAAAGAGCCATAATAGTCAAGGCACGAAAATAGTCAAGGCATAAAAATTTCAACAGAATAAAGTAGAGAGCTCAGATACAGAAGGACATAGGAAAATATGTGGACCAAACATTGACTTTTCAGTAAATTATATTCAAGTAAATGAATATTGGAACATAAGGAAGGACATATAACTTAATACTTTATGAAGGTTGATTCAATACATTTGAGACCAAAATGTAAAAATCAAACTCTAAAACTTCCAGGAAATCTTGAGGCCAGATTAATAGCACAGAGGGTAGACATTTGCCTTACACACAGCTGACCCAGGTTCAATTCCAGGAGTTGACTCTGTGTGTGTGAGTGTGTATGTGATAGAGAAAGAGAATCTAGATGTTCTTCTTGTTACAATGATATTCTTCTTATTACAATGTATAAGAAGAATTTCTTATGCACAAAATTTCTTATGTACAAAAGTACATTCCATAATGGAAATAATTGAGAATCAGAACTTAGTTAAAATGAAAACTATTGCCCTTATAAAAGTTGGAGATTTATTTGATGATATTTAATGTGAGGAGACTTTATGTTTATGTATTGATTTCCCTGTATATATTATCTTTGTGAGGTAATTGTAATGCATTTATAAAATCAAGTTTATTTTTATCTTATTGTAGTGTTTCAAGTGTTCTTTGTTTGCTTTGTAGAAAAGTACTTATTGGAAATAACTTTTGCAAATATCTTCCAGTCTGAAACTTTTTTCTCATTCTATTTAAATTGTCTTCTACAAAGCAGAAGTTTTAATTTCTTTGTTGGAGAGTACATATAATAATACGAACTTCTTTCATTGTTAGTGAGAATGAAAAACGATACAAGGGGGCCGGGTTGGAGGTAAGGTGCCTGCGCTAACCTAGGACGGACCGTGGTTCGATCCCCCGGTTCCCCATATGGTCCCCCGTGCCTGCCAGGAGCGACTTCTGAGCGCATAGCCAGGAGTAACCCCTAAGCGTCACCGGGTGTGGCCCAAAAACCAAAACCAAAAAAAAACAAAAAAACAAAAACAAAAACAAAAAAAAATGATACAAGCATTTTGGAAGACAGATTATTTTTTATAATTTTTATTTTGACCAAAGTGGCTTACATGTCGTCTTTCACAGTAATATTTTAGGTACATATTAACATTGAATCAGGGGAATTCCCATCACCGAAGTTGTCCTCCCTCCACTCCCGTTCCCATCCTGCATCCCATATCCCCTTCCCTCAACCCCCGGGATTGCTAGTATAAGTGGTCCCCTCTGTGTCTAGCTACTATGTAGTGATCATACAACTGTTTGGTCTTGGTACCCTCCATTATTTCCCCCTCTGTTTGAGAGGTGAACTAGATAATTCAATTTATGTGATTTTGTTTGAAGAAAAGAAAAGCAATAAAATGGGGTAAAAAAAAATCAAATAAGCTGAAAATGGGCAGAGTTCTTCTAGAGGCTCTCAACCTCAGTTTGAAAGAGGAAAGGGAAAAAGGAAGTGAAACACCACAACAATAGAAAAGGAAATATCAAATAAAAAATTCAGTAAGTACTACAGCAATAAAGGCAAACACCACATAATAGCCAAGCTCCTGAAATAAAAACATAACAGAGCGCAAAAAAGGAAAAAGAAAAAAAGAAAAAGAAAAAAATTGGAGACAACAACTTTAATATCCAAACCAAAACAAAGAAATAAAAAATAAATAGATAAATAAATAAATAAGATTATTTTGTGCTGTTTTTTCTTTTTCCTGCCTAGGCACAGTAAATATTGGGGACATTAGAAAGGGAATTCCCTTGGCCTAAGAGATACAGGGTTTCTCTACCCTTGAAGTATACTGTCATGGGAATAACTATAGACTCTTTACATGTTCATTTGCTCTCCCGTCAGTGCCTTTGTGGTGTATGGAAGACTTCTGCTCCATCATGGGTGAAAAAAATAAGACCTCTGTATCTAGAGATGGGTATCTGTACAGGTCAAGGAATGGAGCTTATGATGAAGTCTTTCTTTGTAGTTCTAGAAGTTCTGTTCCTTCACTGTTGTTTTAATCCGGAAGACAGTTTTTTTTTTTTTATAAAATCATACATAATCTGGTGAAAGTATTCCTTGATATTTATGCAAACAAGATGAAAAATGTTATAAATATCATTCACATAAATATGTTCTGCTTAATTATTGCCAAAACTTTGAAATGCCATATTATATGAAGATTAATAAATAATTAATATAATAGAACTATATATTCTAATTATGGGATATTATTAAACACTAAAATAAACTGAATGGCCACCTCACAGAGAAATCCAAGAGGAATCTTAATCTGAAGACTACATATATTATGAACATAAATATAGATGTGTGGGAAAGACAAAACTATGAAGACAAAGATAAAAGTTATCAGAGATTAGAGATAAGAAGGAAGTATAGGGACGGGGCAGTGGCGCTGGAGGTAAGGTGCCTGCCTTGCCTGCACTAGCCTAGGATGGACCTCGGTTCGATCCCCCGGTTTCCCATATGGTCCCCCAAGCCAGGAGCAACTTCTGAGTGCATAGCCAGGAGTAACCCCTGAGCGTCACCAGATGTGGCCCAAAAACCAAAAAAAAAAAAAAAAAAAAAAAAAAAAAAAAAAAAAAAAAAAAAAAAAAAAAAAAAAAAAAAAAAAAAAAAAAAAAAGAAGGAAGTATAATTATACACAGAATTTTTTAAGAAAAATAGAACTCTGTATCACACTATAATGATAATTATACCTATACAGAACATCAAAAATGTAACACCTTAAGTGAATCTTAGTATAGACTCTGGACTTTGGATGATGATGAATTCCAATAGACATCAATTGTTGTTATAATTACAAATACACCATTCCTATAAGGAATGTGATTGTGTGGGAAGGTTCGCATATTCAGAAAAAGCAAGGTCTCTGTAACTTCCCTTCAGTTGTTCAGCAAACCTAAAGCAAATCAAACATAGTTAGGTTTTAGACTAGAAAGATGGTATCAGAGATAAGGCCCTTTCCTTGCAACCGAGTAATCCTGAATCAATTCCCTGGCTATATATATAGATATCCAGAGCACCAGCAGGAGTAACTCAAAAGCACAGAGCCAGAAGTAACCCTTGAAGACCTGAAACCATGTACATACAGAAAAATATAGGTAGAAACTAAAGACATCTTCAAGGAGAAAACACTGACCAGGCAAGTTAAAGCAATATAAACAAATGGGATTACATTACTAAGAAATTTCTGCACCTCAAAGGAAATGGTGACTAGGATGCAAAGAATCCCCACAGAATGGGAGAAATTATTTATATAATAACCATATGATAAGCAGTTAATATCTATGATATGAAGACACTGGTGGAACTCAACAAGAAAAGAATTCTAACCCTATTCAAAAATGGGAAGAAGAGATGAATAGACATCTCACAGAAGAAATAAAAATGGTCAAAAGGCACATAAAAATGCTCCACATCAATATTCATCAGGTAGATGCAAATCAAAACAATAGTGAGATATCATATCACACCACAGAGACTGGCACATATCACAAAGAACAGGAACAACCAATGGTGGGGATGCAGGGAGAAAGGGACTCTCATTTCTCATGGAAATGTAGACTAGTATAGCCTTTTTAGAAAACAAAATGGACATTCCTTTAAAAACTAGAAATTGAGCTAACATATGGTTGAGCAATACCACTTTTAGAAATATACCTTAGAAATCCCCCCAAAAAAAACACAATGCAGAAAAGCCCTCTGCATTCCTATGTTCATCACAACACTACTTACAATAGCCAAAATCTGGAAACATTCAAGTGCACAAAGAACAGATAAGTACCTAAAGAAATGGTGGTACATTTACACAATTGAATACTATATAGCTTTCAGTTCAAATGAAGTCATGACAATTGCTTATACATGGATGGATATGAAGAGTATTATGTTGAAGGAAATGATTCAGAGGGAATAGGATAGAAATAGAATGATCATATTCATTTGTAAAATATAAAATATATAAAGATAGTATATTAATATTATACAAAGACAAAGATAAGGACCAGGAGAACTAGTTTATGGTAGGAAGCCACAAATAGTGGGGTAGTGCTGTTACAGCAGAAAAGGGACCATTATGAAAATAATAGTTGGAAATTATCATCCTGGATAAGAACTCAGTGCTGAAAATAAAGTGATATGCATGACACCCTTCCAATAATAATATTGCAAACCACAGTTTCTTATTTTGGGGGGGCTTATGGCTTCTTGTCTTTCCTTTTATTTTTTATTAATAATTTTTTTTGTGGTTTTTAGGTCACACCCAGCAGTGCTCAGGGGTTACTCCTGGCTCCATGCTCAGAAATTGCTCCTGGCAGGCACGGGGGACCATATGGGGCACCGGGATTCGAACCGATGACCTTTTGCATGAAAGGCAAACGCCTTACCTCCATGCTATCTCCCGGGCCCCTATTAATAATTTTTATTTTGACCAAAGTGGATTACAAATCATTCACACTAGTATTTTAGGTACATAGTGACATTGAATCAGGAGCATTCCCATCACCAATGTTGTCCTCCCTTCACTCCTGTTCCCAACATGCATCCCATAGTTTCTAAAGGGAATAAAAGAAGAGAGGAAAAGAGAGAAGAAAAATATCTGCCCCAGAAGTAGGAAGGGGGAATGGTAGGAGGGAAGTTAGGGACATTGGTGGCAGGAACTGTATACAGGTGAAGGGTATTGTACATTGTATGACTGAAATTCAATCATGAACAAATTTGCAATTGTGAAACAAAACCTATATTATGCACAACGCTGTAAACACAAATTAAATTATTTATTTTAAAAAAGGAGTAACCCCCTGAGTATTTCTGAGCATGATTCAGATTTCCACTAAAGATACCAATAATAAAATAAAATTGAAAAATTAGGCTTCAGAGAAGTCATAGCAATGCCTTGCATGTGGCCTACCTGGTTTCAATCCCTAGCACCCCATATGGTCCCCTTGAATACAGTTAGGAGTAACTCATGAGCACTTCTGAATATGGCCTCAAAGCAAAACAATATAAAAGTCTTTTAAAGTAAAAAAATAAGTTTTATATGTAGAGGTTTGTTTGTTTCTGAAAATAGGTGACAATTTTTATCAGGTCCTCAAAAACCTTATGAATCTTCAAAGCTAAATATCAATGTCTTAAAGATTTTCTATAATAGTTTTATGAAAATAATCCATGTTTCTTCCTTTTCATTCATTTCTTTGACTCCACAGACAAAAGATTTTAACTGCCCAATACCTTTACTGTAATGTGAGGCAGACTTTAAATTTAATTCAGGTGTTTACTTAGGCAGGATTGCAAGGTTCCTATTATACTAGTTCCTGTTATACTAATTTCCCAGGCTTCAAACCACTCCCCCTTTTTTTCTTGATCCTCATCCAGGTGATCATACTCTGCTTCTGGAATAGCACTTGATTCCTTCACTTCAGAAAATCTAACAAATACACATTTCTTCAGGTCTTTATCTCAAATCTTTCAATTATCTTTGACTAAGAAAGTAGTTTCCTGACCTAACACTAGAGTCAATAGGTTCTGAGGGTAGGTGAGGTTCATGTCTGTGCCTAATTCACTAAAAGAAAAGAAAACTTCCCCCTCAAGAAATGGAGTGAATCAAACCTCTTTTAGTCCTGTAATCTTCTTTCAATTCAGTTTTAAGACAGAAACGAAAGACTGGGGCCCAGAGAGATAGCACAGCTGGTAGGGCATTTGCCTTGCAGGCAGCCAACTCAGGACAGACAGTGATTGGAATCCCAGCATCCCAGATGGTCCCCTGTGCCTGCCAGGAGCAATTTTTGAGTGCAGAGTCAGGAGTAAACCCTGAGCACCACCGGGTGTGAACCAGAAACAAACAAGCAAAAAAATAAACAAAGAAAAATAAAATGGACCAAAGAAATTAATAGATGTCTCACTACAGATAGAAAATAAGCATATGAAAAGACTTATATGTCTTATCTAAAGACTTTATATTGGCAGTCACTGCACTTTGGACCCTGGCTTGGGTTGTTCCTGGAACTGCAGCTGAGCAGCTGGTGGCGAAGACAGCATGGTGAAGAAACAAAAAGGACTTTATATCATAAAATCTTATCATATGCTATCAGGGAAAATCAAATTGAAATAAAAAAATATCACTATATAGTCATCAGAAAGGCCAGACTGCCTAACACCAAAACACCACATGACTGAAAACATGGAAGAACCAGAAGTCTCATTCATTATAGTGGGAATCCAAAATGGTACAGCCACTTTGAAAAGTAGTCAATTGCTTATAAAACTAGCCATGTCAATACCATGCGATCTAGCTATCATACTTCTTGACACTTATCTAGTAGAATGGAAAAACTATAGTCCATATGCCAACAAACTGAGAATAATTATATGCAGAAGCTTTATTGATAATTGCTCCAACTTGGAAGCAACAACATGTTTTTCAGTAAATAAATAAAAATAGTATAAATAGTGTTATATTCAGACAGTGGGATATGACTCAGCATTAAAATGAATAAAGGGAGTAAAGCAATAGTACAGCAAGTGGGTTTATTTGCCCAGGGTCAAACTCCAGAATACTATATTGCGTCCTGAACTCTAAGAGTAATTCCTGAGCACTGAGCCAGGAACAACCCCTGATTATCACCTAATGTCAACAAATGTCACCCAAATACAAAACAGAAAAAAATTGTCCAGATCACAGAAAACTCTTTCATGCAAATTGCTAATTGAAAGAAGCCAATCTGAAGAGACTACAGACTGTTGTTTTATCTATGTAATATTGTAGAAGAAACCTATATGAAATTTATTTATTTCATAAATATAATTTATGAAAACAATAAAAAGTATAAGAAATTAGTGATAGAAATTAATATGAGGGAATAAGGATTTTAAATTAGTGATTATGTTCTGTACAATATGGTAATTATGGATCGGGTTCACATTGGATTTGTATGAATCTATGGAAGTCAGAACAGTGAGAGTGACCTATGATGTAAACTATGAATTCTCAGTTGTTATGATATGGCAATAGAAGTTTAATTGCAATAATTATTTACTCTGATGATATTCATAGAGTAAGGAGGAGACAAGCAATATATGAGCAATCTCCATGCTTCTCCTCAACTTGGTTATGAACCTAAAACTAGTAAAATCTTAGTAGAAAAGATTTACATAATTTGGATATTATTAGATATTAAAGAGAAAAAAAGCAACTATATATATGCTTTTGAATGACAGGAGGTAAGTAATTTGTCTTGTGTGGCATTGTGGTGGTCACACCCCTGGTTCAAATACTGACACTACATATTGTCCCCAGGGATCATTCCTGAGCACGAAATCAGGACTAGCCCCTGATTCCTACTAATATAGATCAAAACTAAACCAATAAAAATCTTCAGATGACCTAGAGAGAAAGTACAAGGCTCATGGTTCTAGCTTTGCATGCAGTCAACTCAAGTTTAACACTTTATCACCTAATATAGGTCCCCAGTACCACAAGGAGTGACCTCTGAGCACAGTTAAGAAAAAGCCCTGGGGCCCAGGAGATAGCATGGAGGTAAGGCGTTTGCCTTTCATGCAAAAGGTCATTGGTTCGAATCCCGGTGCCCCATATGGTCCCCCGTGCCTGCCAGGAGCAATTTCTGAGCATGGAGCCAGGAGGAACCCCTGTGCGTTGCCGGGTGTGACCCAAAAACTAAAAAAAAAAAAAAAAAAAAAAAAAAAAAAAAAAAAAAAAAAAAAAAAAAAAAAAAAAAAAAAAAAAAAAAAAAAAAAAAAAAAAAAAAAAAAAAAAAAAAAAAAAAAAAAAAAAAAAAAAAAAAAGCCCTGATGAGCCTCCCAGAGTGGCCCAAATTCTCTCCCCCAAATCATTCTAATTGGAAATCCCTGATACTATAATATTGAGTTAGGTTGTAAGGAACAAAACATTGTAACCTGTACACTTTACATATATAGTAGCTATACCCACATTAATGATATATGTGGCATAAAATTCAAAAAAGAGTTGGCTGTTTTCTCAGAGGGGAAAGTCACATGTTTTATAGTGCTTGAATAGGTCACTGGAAAAAAAAACACACTTCAGTCACATGATGCTATTTGCCCTTTTTATCAAAAATAGCAAATAGGCATGACTTCCAATAACTTTATGATCCTGAATTCTTTTGTTGATTTTGCCATTTTCTCTGTTTGCTTAGCACTTGAAGACTAATTCTTGTTAATCCGGGGATCTCCAGGAGAAAAAGTACCTGAAGAAGGACCTCAATCAGACCAACAGTCTTTCACAGGCCTATACCAACTAGAGAAGAAATGTTTGAGAGTAGAAGTAGCTTTAAAAAATGTCTAGCATAGGCATAGAGAGAGGAGACATATAAATAATGATGGAGGGAAGCAGAAATTCTGGTGGAAGCTGTAGTGTTTGAACATCATGTACAAATTTGAACAAGTCTGAACATTATACACATGAAGTTTTATTATTAATTGCTATATTGCTTATTATTAATTACTATTATAAATTGCAGTAACTCAAACAAAAATTTTCATTAAAAATTAGAAGTTAAAAGAGAAGAGTTAGATTTAGAAGAGGAGTAAGAGGCCTAAAATACAACCCAACACTGAACTATTGGGCTACAACAAACATACAATCAATGACCTGTGAAAGCCTGTACTTTGGGTCAGGGATGCAGCTCAATGATAAAGTGCATGCTTTGAATACGTAGAAACTGAGCTTGATCCCCAGCACAGAAAAATGAAGCAAAACAAAGCGAAAACCTATGCTTAATAGAAAGGAATGAAATATTAGAGATGGCAAGTGCTGATCCCAAATTTGTCAGCTAGTTAGAATGCAGGAAAATCAAAAAGTATATTCAGGACAATGCTAAAGACGTATACTTTAATTCATTTTTAAAATGTGGAATTGGGAGCCAGGAGGTGGCGCAGGAGGTAAGGTGCCTGCTGCCTTGCCTGCGCTAGCCTAGGACGGACCACGGTTCGATCCCCCAGTTCCCATATGGTCCCCCAAGCCAGGAGCGACTTCTGAGCGCATAGCCAGGAGTAACCCCTGAGCGTCACTGGGTGTGACCCCCCAAAAAAACAAAAAAATAAATAAATAAAATGTGGAATTATCAAATATACAACCTCATATTCTTAGACAGTCACCATTTCTGACATGGAGTAAAGGAAATATTCCTCCAAAATCTTGCAGTCTTTTTCTTCAGCTGAAGTGTGCTCATGTGGTTAAAATAGGTCACTAGCAAGGTAGTCATATAAATAGACAAAGAAGTTCCATAATTGCAATATGCTAAAGAAAACCCCTAGGAAGGAGGAAGAAGGAAATTAGCAGAACTCTGTGACAGTGTAAATATAGCAAGACATAAAATTAAGCATGTGTCATAGTCAAAAGCTGCTGGGGCTAAAGCAATAGAATAGCAGGTAAAGTGCTAGCCTTGCACATGGCCAATCCAGGTTTGATGCTGGACCTCCCATAGGGTTGAGGTAACACACTAAGAATGATTCCTGAACTCAGAGCCAGGAATAATCTCTGAGCACCCACTAGCTGTGGCCCCAAAACAGAAAAAGAAAAAACAAGCTGCCATGAAAAAATTGTGTATTTTTGGTCGGGCGGTGGCGCGAAAGGTAAGGTGCCTGCCTTGCCTGCGCTAGCCTTGGACGGACCAAGGTTCGATCCCCCGGTGTCCCACATGGTCCCCCAAGCCAGGGGCGACTTCTGAGCGCATAGCCAGGAGTAACCCCTGAGCGTCACCGGGTGTGGCCCCCCAAAAAATTAACTTTGGGGCCCGGGAGATAGCATGGAGGTAAGGTGTTTGCCTTTCATGCGAAAAGGTCATCGGTTCGAATCCCGGTGCCCCATATGGTCCCCTGTGCCTGCCAGGAGCAATTTCTGAGCATGGAGCCAGGAGAAACCCCTGAGCATTGCCGGGTGTGACCCAAAAACCAAAAACAAAAAAAAAAAAAAAAGTTGTATATTTTCATCAGACCCATGTCTTCTTTAAATATCACTAAAGAATTCTGTAGAAATATTTTCTTCCTAAAGTTAAAACACTTGTTGTGGGGAGGATTTAAGTCAGCCTGATATTATTGCAAACACTTCATATAACTTATGAAGTTTTCTCCCAAAACTAGAAATGATATGAACATCCAGTTTGACTCATGCCAAGGGGGAATTGCCTTTCCCTGCTCTCTATAATTATCTTGAAATCTGCTGATCTGTCCTTCTCCAAGATTGATGTTGGGGTTGTATTCACTTATAGTCAGTCCTTCCTGTCAAAGAGACCTATAGAGCACAAAAATCGAAAGTGGCTTCTAAGGAGCTCAATTTATGTTGATTTTGACTATAGACCTTGAGCATCACCCTCTCTGTAACTGCCTGTGATTGTTATTAAGTCTACACAGCCTGATAGAAGTCCAATCATAAAACACCTAAATCACTCTCCTCTGGTGCACCCACTATCTGTCCAGTATGAAATATTTGGATGGAAATACCTTCAGATCAGGATTAGCCCTATAAGAAGAATAACTAATGTAAACTAATTGTATCTCCAGCCTCAGGTGAAAAGTCTGAATCAAGGTCACACAAGAAATAATTCAGACCAGGCTAAGGGTGAAACATGTGGAGTCTGGCAGTCTTCTACCTAATAAGGAGCCCACTGCCTACGACAACTACCATTTTTATTGAGTACAGTATACTCACCCAGGTTTACAAGTAAGACAATCTTTGTTTGGAGTGAAACCAAGTTGTAAACAAACCGATACAAAGAAACTAGGGATAAACTTTGTTTTAGGTAAAATAAGGTATAACCCAACAACTGCCTTTTTTGTTCAAAAAATTGAAGGGGACATAAGCCATGTTCTCTTGTTCTCTGATAGAGGCATGAACCCCAGATCAGAATTAGCAAAAGTGGTTATTTTCATAGGCACAGTAAAAATTGTTTGGAATAGCATCAAATTTTAAACTGTATACATCATTTCAAAACAATCAGCTTTTTTCAGATCTCACAACACTTTTCATTGACTTCTCTGAACATAAACATTAAACATTAGAACCTTTATGCAGATATACTTAATTAGAAAAAAAATTTTTTTGCTGGTTTTTTGGCTACACCCATTGACGCTCAGGGCTGATTTCCTGGCTATGTGCTCAAAAATCGCTCCTGGCTTGAAGGACCATATGAAATGCTGGAGGATCAGATCGTGGTTCATTCTAGGTTAGCTCGGGCACCTTACCACTTGCACCACCACTCCAGTGCTGAGAAAATTCCTAAACATTCTTACACCGAGCACTGTAATACAAGTCTAGAACATCCTAGTTCCTTTACATAACGTCATTAAACAAAAAACACAAGAACATTTCCACAGATACGTAGTTTAAAAATAAGTTTCCTAAACCATTCTTATAATGAACACTATTAATAATAGTCTATAGCATCCAAGTTCCTTTTCCATCTACTTCTGTAGACAAAGAGATCGGAACATAAGAACAAAGAGATTAAAACATAAGTTGCTACAGAAGACACACAACAACACATTATAGCAATTGAGAAAAATTCATTAGGATAGCTGAAACCTTTCAAAACTCTAACATACATTTCTCCAGAATTGTGCAAACAAATATTAAAGCATTAAAGTTAGATACAAAATTTTCTGTTTGCAGTGGGGCATAAAACAAAAAATTAAGATAGATACAGATAAAACATAATTTAAGCATCAATATTGTGATTGATGCAAAAATGGTCAAGAGATTAGCTTAAAGGAAAGTAAATTTTTTGGAGGTACCCAGAAAGCATATTCTCCTCAGCTGGTTTTGGATCCTTCATCTCCATATTCAACTTTGTGTTAGGCTCCTGGGGTTTCCTTGATAAGCTGATGCAGGTTTGGGGACTGTGATCTGGCAAAAGGCTCCTCTGGTAGAGGAAAGATGGCATACGGTGGCTTCTGGGACACTGCCCAGAGTCTTCAACTCTTTCTGTTTCACTGCCTGCTTCTGTCTCACATGAAGGAACCTCTACCACCATAGATAGTGGGTCAGCTGAGTGAGGCCAGGGGATGAATCGACATTGGGGAATATCTGTTACTTTTCACTGGCATTCCATCAGATCTGGATACATTAACAACTTTGGACCCCTCTCTCCTTTCACAACATCAAATTCCACAGTCTCCCCCTCTCCAATGCTACACAGAAACTTCCTGGAATTGTTTCTCTTAATAGCTGTCCAGCGAACAAAGACATCTTCTTTGGTGTCATTTCTGATGATAAATCCATAACCATTCCAGACCTTGACCCATTTAACAGTGCCCAGTACTTGGATTGCCAGCACTGGCTTGTCTACCTGACTCAGTGCCTGGGGCACATGGGTAACATTGGTTGGACCATTTTCATACTCTGAATCTACAGAGATAGAAGCTATCTTATCATTCTTGGGAGATAGGGGTCCTTCTGATTTAGTGCCAGTATAAACAATAAATTATTAGTTCTTTTGGGAAGGCCTTTAGGTTGAAAACTCATCACCACTGGGAAAACATTCTTCCCCTCTTGTGAAATGTGTGTAGGAGAATCTCTAGGAAACCTGGGACGTACATTCGAGAGTAAGAAATGCAGATAGATGGACCAGAGCAGCGTGAAGTCATTCAGAACAGGAGCCATGTTTATTGATGTTCCAGTGAAAGGCACAGCACATTCAGTCCAGCTCCAAGGGCTGTCATGGTGATTATACACCAAAAGGTCAAGTCACAATTAGTACTCATCATCGCTGAGATCCTCTTCTTGGGTCCAGGGTTCAAGCCAGTCCAATGTTTGGGCACCAGTTGTCAAATCGCCCATGTCCTGTATCTCCAGCCTCAGGTAAAGGAATCTGAATCAGGGTAGCACAAGAAATAATTCAGAGCAGGCTGATGGTGAAATACATGTAGTCTGGCAGGCAGTCTTCTGTCTAGTAAGGAGCCCACTGTTTGTCAGAACTACCATTTTCATTGAACACAAAGATCACCCCTGGGTGGGGCAGTAAATCTACCCAGGTTTACAAGTAAGACAATCATTGTTTGGGTGAAACCAAGTTGTAAACAAACAAATCAAAGAAACCAGGGATAAACTTTGTTTTAGGTAAAATAAGGTGCAACCCAATAAACCAATAACCTGAAAGTGACTGTGAAGCCTGAATGCATAATGAGCTCTGGGAGGTTGAACATCTCACAAGGTCCCCTTGGTGACTTGAAATTATCAGACTCCCTCCCCTAATAGTTAGCTCCCCACTCTTTTATCTCAGTGTGTACTCAGTGTAGGAATCAGACTTCTACTTACAGTCTTATTTTGTTTCAGGGCCATAACTGATGGTGCATAGGGGTTACTCCAGGCTGGGCATTCAAAAATTACTCCCGGAAGTTCTTAGGATACCATATGAGATAATGATGTCATCCCCATGCAAAGCAAACTTCCTACCTGCTCACCTTTCTCTCTAGTATCTATACCTTTACTCATTTGAACAAGTACAGAAGTATCAGTATATAGAGTAGGTTACTGTTACCAGGCTACATACACTATAATTAACATTTTACAGGCTATAAATCTGATATAAGACACACACAGCAAGTACTCAATTCAGTCATATTAATTTTATAAAATATTAAAATATAGAATAGTAAACTAAAGAAACAGAGAAAATTTACCCAAGTGATGAAACAAAATAAAAACACAGAAAAAAATTCCACAGAAAAATGTAGTGGAACTGAGTAGTGTGCCTAAGAGGTTCAAAAATGGTTAAGTAAAATCATACATTTATGGACAAAGAATATGAAATGTATTACAAGAAGGAAGAAAGAAAGAAAGAAAGAAAGAAAGAAAGAAAGAAAGAAAGAAAGAAAGAAAGAAAGAAAGAAAGAAAGAAAGAAAG
>PVKC010000473.1:16962-67185 GCA_004027635.1 Crocidura indochinensis | reverse complement strand
AGATTGGCGCACATCACAGGGAATGAGAATGATCATTGCTGGCGGGGATGTGGAGAGAAAGGAACTCTTATCCACTGCTGGTGGGAATGCCGTCTAGTTCAACCACTATGGAAAGCAATATGGAGATTCCTCCAAAATCTGGAAATTGAGCTCCCATTCGACCCAGCTATTCCACTTCTAGGGATATATCCTAAGAATGCAAGAATACAATACAAAAACCCCTTCCTCACACCCATGTTTGTTGCAGCATTATTTATAATAGCCAGGCTCTGGAAACAGCCAAGATGCCCTTCAACAGACGAGTGGCTAAAGAAACTGTGGTACTTATACACAATGGAATATTATGCAGCTGTCAGGAGAGATGAAGTCATGAAATTTTCTTATAAATGGATGTACATGGAGTCTATAATGCTGAGTGAAATAAGTCAGAGGGAGAGAGATAGATGCAGAATAGTTTCACACATCTTTGGGTTTTAAGGAAAATATAAGTCATTTTTGTAACAATCCTCAGAATGAGGGAACTGAAAAGCCTGTATGAATTACAGGTGGGGGTGGGTTGGGAGGGAGTGAGTTATGGAACACTGGTGGCGGGAAATTTGTATTAGTGAAGGGAGTGTTTAAAAAAGAAGTTAAAGAAAAAATCAAAAGAAATGAAAAGAAATAATAAGACCTCCCAATTCTTATCACAGGCTGTGTTCTTTACACTGACTGTATAGAAGGAGGAGGTACAGTAAATGCACCCCATATACACCTCAACCCAGACCCTTGCCGGGTTTGAATGGTGAATCTGGGGACAAAAAAAAATATTATATAAAAAAAAAGAATGAAAGAAAAAAAATTTCCTTTAAAGAGAATAAATAATAGTGAGAGATTAGAAACAAATTTTAAAATTCTAGAAGATTCATATTTGAGCTAAGAGTCAGAAAGCCTGGCATAAACTGTACATATGACCTCTTAGGAGGCTGATATAAGTCAGTAAACTAAAGTTCTTCAGTTGAGCAAAAGTTTCTCCCAATTCTTTCCATTTTCAGGTGCTTTCTAAGCACATGACAGTTGAAATGAATTAGTGTCTATGGAGCTTGTGGATATATTTTATGAAGCTTTCAACAATATTCTCAAATGATGTATGACAAGTTTCCTCCAAGATTTGAAGAATCTACCAAATTAAGCTGGTTTTCTCCCCATAGCCTTGGCAAAGACAACATTCTATATCTCTCCTATAATGTATCCTTAAACTCTTGTCATGGAACATTAGGTGAAAAATGATAAAGTAGCATTAACTCTGAAGGTATGAGACCCTTTTAGACTTGGGTTCCACTAAATTTAAGTTTGCCTCATCAGGATTATAGTTCTTACTGAACCCCTTTAACCAAATACTTTCTGTTTTATTCATATGGTTTTAATAATAGTTTTAACCAATTGCAAGGTTATTTATAAGTTTGTAACTCCAAGTAGAGATATAAAGTGTTCTAGTTTAAACAAATCCAGTTGTGTGGCAGCCCAATTCTTACTTATATGTGGTTTTCAAAATTTTATTCATGTACAGAGGCATGATGCATATTTGTTCCTGAATATTCTATGATTAAAATTTTCTTTTAATAAAAGTTCACAAAAGTTCCATTGTAAAATTACATGAAATCCTATTACTATTAAGAACATGACTTAAAACTAAGAATATAATCTGCACCAAAATCACTAGTTAGACTTTATTATTATAACATTTATCATTTGAACAAAGAATGTCACAATAAAATTAACCACCAGTCAAGCAAATGCCATTGCTCAAAAAGTTATCTTGGGAATTCCATTTGCTTAAAATCCAGGTACTTGATTTTAGACACCTATTTGATTTATAATATGTACTTTCAAATATTGTTTGTGGAAGCACAGGTAAAGTTTATTCAAGTTGAAAACATCAAAGCTTTATAAACCAACAATGAAAACATTCTATAAAAATAAAAGTCTATCTAAATTTCAGCTGACAAACTGATAAATTTGAATATCTTTTTTTCTCAGAAATATATTTACCAAAAGCGAATGGAAAAATAATGTAAGGTATCACCACCATGCATTTGCTTTAATTTATGATATGTATAAAAATATCACATTTCCTAAGAGATTTTCTTAAATTTAAAGAACTATTTGCACTACAAAAATAACATGTATCTTACAAAGAAAAATAGGAGGGCATGAGAAAATGCCAGTGTTAGAAAGAAATGTAAAGACCTCTTCTTTCACTGAGCACAGACACCAACGAGGGTATTTAGTCAGTCCTGCATGAGCCAACAACAGATCAGAACACATCTCTCTGCTTCCAAACTTCCTTCTCATTCTCCTTCCACTCAACTACTGAGTTTCACATGTGATCTTGACAAACCACGCAGGTCCTGGATTACTTCATATATAAAATGAGGGAGCTACACTCATTTATCTCTGAGTTTTCCTTCAGCTCTAAAATCATCTAAATCGATGAGACTTGTGCTCCCGCTTCTGCAGCACACACTAGCAAAATCATTTTGCCATGTTACTAACAATTTTGAGTAGTTATTACTCATAGTCTTAAAGAAGTTACTAAAGACAATTTATGTGTCAAACATGCCTTTCAAATTTTGGTCATACTTAAGCCAAAAAGATATTTGCTACTTCTGAAATTCCAGTTCTGCCACAGACAGTGTGATAGAAGGGGAAGGCAATGAGTTTGTCAAATCAGAAGGAAAACATTTTCATTTGAAGTTAGTGCAAATGTGCTCCTAAGTTTCTAATTTTCTCTTACTCTTTTTCTGTGGTGGCCCTAATTCAGAATACATTCCTTTTCGTCTGGAAAAGAAATGTACACACATGCAGTAATTACAGCTATACAAGAGAACCTCTCCAGGAAACATAAATTAACTCCTGGATGTCAAGATTTTGTGCTCTAACTTCTTATTCTCCTACATCTAGAAAATTGGAAGTATTACTAGGTCATGAGAGATCACAAATGTCTTTTCACATAAACAATAGAAATAAGACAATACTATAGCTGATTACTTCGGAAAAAAAATCTTTCAGTTGGTAAAATCTTTTAGTTAAGTAAGATGATAATTTATAAAATGCTTTCCTTTTGTGAAAAGTTAAAAAAACTCATTTTAAAATGGAAAAAACATAATGAATATAAAAGAAGAAAATATTGAGGAACTTGTTCAAAACAGTACTCTAACACAGCAGCATTACAAAAGACAAAAGACAGTGTCCAACTGTGGTGATATGTGTTAATTGTATGGTTTTTCAAAGATGTGGGAGAACTGATATCAATTACGGTATAATTACCATTACTTCCAACAGAGTTAACATGTAGTTACCACAAAATAACGTACAATTAACTGGTGTCACATTGCACACCAGACTAAGTAAGACACAAATTAAAAATTCCCAAATGTCGCCATAATACTCTCCTATCTCTTTAAATAATCAAAGAACAAGTTTTCTTTGATAGTGTCATAGCATTTTTTCAGAAATTAATATAGTCATTTCAAGGCAGGAAAAATCAAGACCTGCACATTAGAAGGGATAATTCAGAGTCATAAAATTAAAACTGAGTAGGACCGAGATGTAAATGTCAACAAAAATATTAATAACCTCAAACTGTTGTGAATAAATCTGAAATTTTATTGTTTTCTTGGGTTTCTGGAAATTAGACAGCAATATTTTAAAACCAGGGTCAACAAACATTTTTTATAAAACATTTAAACCTCAAATTTGGACTTCATACAATACTGAAGGCCCTGCTTAAGGGATGTTCTGAGGACCTAGCAATGCATCATTCTCATTGTAAGAAGGGAATTGCCACGGAATTTCTGGTTAGTTGCCAGTGAAATGGTAAATCATGCCTCCATCTAGCCAATTTCTTTATCAGGTGGCAAAGCAAAGGGATAAAGAATGCTACCATTTAGTTTGAAGAAGTAAAAAATTCTCCCTTGGAATGTCTCAAGTCAGCAACAATAACACAGGATGCCACTACATGCTGAACTTGAGAAGGGCACGTGAGGGAACACAGACATGCCAAATGCTCATCGAGGTTTAATTAAAAGAGAACTGAAAATGGCAGAGTGCAATGCTGTGAAGTTGATGAGAGGACAAAGGAAAAGTAGCTGCATTTAAAATACAGTGACAATGTATCTGCTATATCCGTTTCAAACATCTGGGCTTCCAATTATTTATTGAACTCATGTGTAGGAGTTATCTGGGAATATTGCAAGTTAATATAGAGCAGGAACATGCAAAATGCTTTGTAAAATACTTCTAGAATTAAATTCTTGCAAGAATCTTAAACAAATAAATGGGTGAAAATGACTGACTGAGAAATTATCATCTTTCAGTAAATGTGTGAAAGCCATGAAGAGGTTAATATGCTAAGAATAAATTTTATAAACAGCATGCTATTAACAAGGCATCCAATAGTTTACTAGGCACTTAGGTTCTGCATATTCTTTTAGATTTTGTTAATTTCCTATATCTGGCTATTTTTGTAGCTAAATGGTTACTTGAGATTAAATGAGGCTAGACAAATTTTAAAAGGCAGCATATCTTGTTTGAAGATGACAGAAGCATATGCCTAGACCCACAAAGCTTTCAAGACAGTTTCTTCCCCCAAGTAGTCAATATTTTCTTGTTTTAGTTGAATGTGAGACTTAGGAATAAGTGTTTTATGCTTGCACCGTGTTTCATGATTTTGCTTGTTTGTTTGTTGCTGTTATTTTCTGCTACAAAAATTCACAATCCTTCTGCTAGACTTTGTCAGAAACCAAACTGGGTAGGAAAGATGGCAAAAGAACAATGATAGGTACATCATTATGCCATATCCCCTTGTTCCTACATCAAGGCTGCATTCCTCTGATGATTGCAGCCTCAAAAAATGTGCTGATAACTGTGTGTGTGTGTTCAGCGATACTGCCAACCCTGCGAAGCTAATATACCAGATAGAGTACATTATGCGTGTGATGTAAATGAGGAATGTGCTGGCCACATATCAGCCATTTGTCATCAGAGACCCAGCAAATAGGGAGGATGGGGGCAAGCACCTATTATTCCCTTCTACCATCCACAAAGATCCCTCCTCTATCTTATCTCTGAACAGCTAACCTTCTTTGGCACAAGAGTGAAAGGCTTTCTATTTAAATTATATTTTGTGAGGAGACTTTTGCTTGTTAGAGAAAGCTGTGCATTATAGATATAACAGTGAAGGTACATACTGCATTGACTTTTTCTTCAAAGGAAAAAAAAACACTCAAAAATTAGCCAGGGAGATAGAACTATTTAAGGCACTTGCCTTACATATAGTCAACCCTAGTTTGATCCCTTGTATCACATAAAGTCCATTGAGCTCTGCCAGTTACTGAGCACAGTTGGGGGGTGATCACTGAGCACTAAGCCAGGAGTGATCCTTGAGATTCGAGCCTTAGAGATATGAGCCATGTAGGATGTGACTGCACTTCTCCTCTGCCCAAAATCTCAAAATCATAAAACTAAACTAAATAAAAAAACAAAAACAGAAAACCTCAGAAAATTTTAGATTTTTATATTTAACAAATTATTAAAATATTTAGATAATAATAGCATTGGAGATACATTTATTTTTAATTTATAAATTAAAACTAAATTTTATATGTCAAATTAGAAAATTAAATACAAAATATTTTAATTTTTTAAATCTCTTCTCAGTACAACAAGCAAAAGTTTCAATGCAATTAAATATGATTTTCTATAGAATGAAAGGTAGTAGTTAGACTGCAGTTAAAATTTTCTAAATGAAATAAAAATGGTTCTCCAAGATCCTTTTATGAAACCATTTAGAGACAAACAGTTGTTTATTACTAAAGTTGTACATGTCACCTTTGTAAGCAAGGATACCCTTGGGAAATAAACAAGAACAGGAGGTAAAGCTATTGATTCAACAATCCTAAAGATTATCTATAGGAAGTTAATTTGCACAGGGTGGGGGAGTTTTTTTATAAACCAAATAATTATCTCAATGAATAAGTATTTGGCAAATAAATTAAAATAAATTAAAATCTGGCAATTTTAATGCCATTCTCAGGCCCATAATGAGTTAAGAAGATCATGACAACTATACACATTAAAACAATTATAGCACTGACTACTGAATATATTTGACAGAAATAAAATGATGACATCATCTGTTCACTGATAAAAGATCAGTATTTTTATTATGGTTAAGATTTTATTTTTCATAGTTAAATGACCAGAAAGAACTAACAGGGAGGGAGGTCAGAATTATAATACATCAGATATGCTACTTGCATTGCAAGGGACTAACCAGGGTTCCATACCTGAAATCTGATATGGTCCCCTAAACCTGCAAGGAGTGATCCATAAGTTCAGAACCAGAGTATGCTCTGAGCAGTCTAGAGTGTGATCTTTAAAACCAAAAATATAGGGAGGAACAAAAGGGCTAATAGGGCTAGTCTTCTTGCCTTTATCAGGTCTAGAGTATTAAAAGCTATAATTTGAATATCTCAAATTGTGAGTTGTAGTCCCTTTTTGGTGGTTAGATTATTAAATTACTTAAATATATACATTCTTTAATATAAGTATAATACACTTAGGAATTGTTTTGTTTTAAATAGTAATTTTCTCATGAATAATTACAAATATATTTACCCTTCATTTACCCTTCATACTGCTACAATATTCAAATGATTTGATTATACACTATTTCCTTCGTATCATTTCTACCTGAAGATAACAAAGTTATTTCTAAAACTTCAAACAGAACCTACAACTAATTTTGAATTCATTAAAATATCTTCTAAAATTTTGTGATTCCAGAACTAATTCTGGAAAACCAGACTATCAAAGCCAGATGAAATGCATGAACTCACACAGCATTGTGATTTTTACCATATTGAATTGCTTAGTAAATGCACCTAACTTTAGCTAACTTAGTCCTTAGCTAATTCTGAGAAAAAGTAAACACTTCCTGTAACCCCCAGCAATCTTCAGTACAACAAACCTGATTTACTTCAAATAGATTTTAGTTCCTTTCTCCATCCTCTCTTTCCTACTACCACCCACAAAGATGATAAACAAAAATTGTTTTATTTATGGGGAAAAAGTGATGACATGCTACTTATTTATGCTATTAGCCTAAGGCCACTCTGAGTCCACCTCATTTGAATGAAACAAGCAGGAGGCACACAATGTAAAAACATCACTTCTAAATTACAATCACTGATTCAGTTACTCTGCTCCTCACTACCTACATGATCCATATACAGACTTGATGACCACCAACACCTTAGACATTTTAATGACCTCTCACATACTTAGGTCCTTTTAAAGGTAGGATCATCCTAATTTTGTAGAAAATACTGAGATTCGTATGATTAGAGATTTTTTAATATGTTAATATATAAGAACTAAGTCAAAGAAAGACCAAGTCAAGACTTCTTATTTAATACTCTAGCTGATTTCCTTTTAATTTTCTTATACATAATATGTGTGCTTAACACACTTTTAGGTTCAAGTCAAGAAATCACCAAGAACAGTATCCAAGCTGCCTCCCACAAGCCTTACAAGTCAGTTTCGGTTTTATAAAATCTATGACTTTACTGCATTTCCATTTAACCAAATAAAATCAGTATTGGAGTCCAAGTAAATCTGCACTGATTATCTCTCTGAAGTGCCCCATTCCACTCTATGCTACCTCTGTTCTGTATGATTAAATCTTGGGCACAGTGTTAAGAGATCATATTTTTTGTTTAAGATGACCTGGAAGAGTTACTGTTATACAGGATTGAATAGGTCAAGTAGGTGCTAGAGTTATGTACTTTATGGTCCTTCCATAGAAGAAAGCAGAAGGAGCAGCTGCTCTTTGCAACTGCAAGAGTTTAGAGAACACTTGGCAAAAAGTAGTCAGAGACTACAGTCTAAAAGCAGTAGAATGAATCCTAACAGCAGTAGGCTGGAAGATAGTAGTGAGAGTAAAAGACAGGAAATGAGAGAAGAGACCAGTTTAGAAGTCAAGTAAGCGGGACCGGGAGGTGGCGCTGAAGGTAAGGTGCCTTCCTTGCCTGCGCTAGCCTAGGACGGACCTCGGTTCAATTCCCCAGTTTCCCATATAGTCCCCCAAGCCAGGAGGGACTTCTGAACACATAGCCAGAAGTAACCACTGAGCGTCACCGGGTGTGACCCAAAAACCAAAAAAAAAAAAGAAGTCAAGTAAGCTTGGGCCAGGAAAGATAGTTCAAGCAGTAGATCACATACGTATTGAATTCTATTTTCAAAACAACAATCTTTCCCCTCTCTAATTATAGTACACAATATTACAGTATGTGATTCTTAGTGACCCCTCCAGTAGATCTTCAACAAGCACCAGCACCACCATTGTTGACCTGAGCAAAGTCAGATGGATCACATTGTGGGAGTTTGGGAAAAGAGAGAAATACATTTGACATATATGGAGAAAGAGATACAGGTAAGTATGGACTGGAAAACTGATAATACAATAGAAAACCAACGAGATAGCAGCAGAGGGTAGATAGATAGCTCAAAGACTTCAACTTTTAAAGGCTTGGTTTAAAAGAAAAGGCAACTTGGGGTTAGGGTCAGGAAAAGAAAGGCAATTTTCCTACAACATATTTTTCCCAGAAGGCTTGATATACACAAAATAATTTTTCAGACTTAGATAAAATTTCACATTTATCCTTATTACTGTATCTTACTTAGTTTACCTATATTACTATTTCAAGGGTCTGATCTCTAGCTATAAGCAAGTAATCAATGAATATATTTTAGGTTCTGAGTGTATTAAACAAATAAAAGAGTAAGAGGATTCTTGCTCCAATTTACCAATGAGAATAATCTAAGACTATGATACAATGAAAGATAACGAATTTAGGTAGAGAAGAACTGATACTTAAATGCAAATACTCAGCACACTGTGCTATCACTCTGGACCATCAAATGATATTTTGCTGTTGTTGTCATTGTTTTGAAGCCACACCCAGCAGTGGTTAGGGGTTACTCCTGGCTCTGCACTCCTGGCAGGCTCAGAGGACCATATGGGATGCAAAGAATTGAACCTGGGTAGGCTGTATGCAAGGTAAATGCCCTACCCACTGTGCTATTGCTCTGGACCCAAATTATATTTTTATATACAAATATTTTTATCCATAATGTCTATTAGTTTATGCTTTCTATTTCAAAATTTAATTCATGTTATATTCCTATATCTCCTTGAGGCTTCGCTCATTAAGAGACTAATGTATTGGTTGTTTCAATAGTTTCTATGCAACCAACAGATTGACATCTTGTAGGCTTATCATAGGAAGAAATGTACTCTGTTTACCTTAGTCACTATTACCATTCTTCTTCTTCTCTGTCTTTTTTTCTGTATATCTCTCTCTCTCCACACACACACACACACACACACACACACACATAACACACTGTGGCTAAAATTTCTAAGCAAGGCCTTCAAGTCCTTTATCATCAGAGCCCTGCCACCATTCCCCATATGAGGAGATCCAGCTCCACCTATGCTCATGCTAGAACCTGGCCTGGCCACTCTTCTTGACCTTTACTATCTTTTTTATTTTAATTTGCTTCATTTTAAGCATTTCAAGCTATTCCTGATCAACAAAACTCTATAATACCTCAAACACCATTGATCAGAAAGGTCCCCTTTGTTCTGCAAAAACTCAATTACCTTTGCAGCTCATTCCTCTCATGTGGCACTTGAATTCCACACTGATAGTGTTTCTTTTATATATCTACCTTATCTCCCAAATTAGATTATATTTTTCTCAGGAATAAAGGAAATAGTCAATATATTTCTGAATCTCAATCCTACATAAGTCCTGGACATATATTAGATGGTCAGCTCTTCTATCTGGCATTATGTTATAACAATAGGTTATATAAAAAAAAGAGCTATTTTTTTATCTGGTTTACGTGATGTGCATTAACTTTTTTCATTTCAACCACAACATTATTTAATACAGTAATAGTTTAGCCTTCCAAGTGAGAGTTAACAAAGGCATGGAAAAGTAACAGGCCTGGGAGACAGACACAGGAGTGACACATGTAGTACTAAAGGAGACAACTATTTCAAATATTTGTCAGTGATAGAAAGTCTTGAATTCCAATAAAACTGTTTTAAGAGCTATTTCTTATGAAACCCTGTTTTAAAAATTATTTTAAACCTGTTTCATTTTTCTTTACCTATGATAGTTCTGTGTAGACAGACTTTGGGAAAAAAATTTAGTGTCCAAGAAAAAGAAAAATTAAACTTGGTATCAAATAACTCATGAAAGTTTAATTAAAGTAAGATGATTAATTTTATTAATGGAATAAAAATTCTCTGATGACCAATTTTATTTTTAATAATTTTTCTATATTTTTAAATTAAAGAATATAAATACACCTCCCAATTTATATGAGGAAATTTGGGATCAACATTAATATTAACATTATAATATCAATATAGAAAAGTAATCTCTTTTTTCATCACATCTATATATTTAAACTAGAGGAAACCTATTTTAGAGTGATCATCTTCATTGTAAGTTTCAGGAGACTTGTAGACTAAAACTAAAGTTATCAGAACAACGCACTTTATAATACACTCTTTGTGAATATTTTAGAACCAGTTTTTATTTTAACATCATTTATAAAAAAGATATAAAGGGCAAATCAGGACTGTGCCAAAAATAAAAGCAAACATTTATATCCACGGTAGGATGACAGCAGTTTGGGAAATTCTAATCTTAGTTGTAAATGCCAAAGATTGCCAACTGGATCTTAGTTATAAATGAACTTCTGCTAGAATGGTCCCAATGGTACATTAAAAAATAAAACAGATTTAAGAAAATGCCAAGTAATGAAAGGAATCTATAATGCATATTTAGGTATATAGATAAATATATAATCTCACTCATTATTCTATACTTATTCTAAGGAAAAATGGAAATAATCAAAAGTACCAATAGTTCCTGTGCCATAAGGAAAAGGGGACATAAAACTAATGAGAGATATAAACACACACACATGCATGTCAGCAGATGCAGACTAACATACAGATTGAGACCTACTATGGGACCCGGGAGATAGCATGGAGGTAAGGCGTTTGCCTTTCATGCAAAAGGTCATCGGTTTGAATCCTGGTGCCCCATATGGTCCCCCGTGCCTGCCAGGAGCAATTTCTGAGTATGGAGCCAGGAGGAACCCCTGAGCACTGCCGGGTGTGACCCCCCCCCCCCAAAAAAAAACAGATTGAGACCTACAGAGGTATATACAGACACATAATTCTAGAGAGACATACATTCAAAGAGATATGGACACCACACACACTGACCAAAATACAAGAAAACTCCTATAAATGTACTCAGTCAGACAACACAAAGCAGGCATCTATTTGCATTATAAAAACAATGTGACATATGCACACACATAGCAGACACACAAAGAGAAAAATTCAGATTCAAATATTGAAAGCTGTGGGCAGGTAGCAGATTCACACAGATAGACATGTATTTACACCCACAATAAGAACATAAACATTTACAAAAACACACAGAAAGCACTGATTGTATAGGCACAAAGACATATTCTATATTCAAGTGTATACATGTGCTCTCAACAGTTTTGCAGAGTAAAAGCTCATCTCTAATATGAGTGCTTAGATTCAGGGCTCATCAGACAAAGTGGGCAGAAAGTATTACTTGCAGGAAGGTAAAATCTGTGTGCTACTGCTCAAGAGTGTAGTATCTGAAAACAAAAGACTTTGAAAAGCCTCAACTTTGACACCTTCTATGCAAAATAATCAAATTATTTGAGCTTTTTAAAACTATTATTGATGCATAGAAAAGAAATGCTTTTTATTAGAATTCTACCTCTAAGAATGGTGTTCGGAGTTAATAAATCATAAAGATAAAATTTTCAAAAGTTAAAAACAAATATTTTAATCATTGCTATTATCATCTTTCTAAAACTGCAAGCAGCAAAAAAAAAAAACCTCTAGGAAAGGAAAACATGATAGCCCTATCTACTTCATTTCCTTACCCAAAGCTTAAGCAAATATTAAAAATAATAATAATATAAATGAGCTAATATTTTGTATAAAATATAAATATTACAAATTCTGCTATAAACATCACCTCTTAGATCAATGAATACACTTCATTTTGACTGTGTATGAGGTATTTCTGAAAAATAATTTTGCCCATTTAGTCAAGTATTTGATTTAGCCCTTACCACATATATTAATAATATCACATTTGGCTTCCGTATGGGCAAGGATCATTATATGACAATATAAGCAACATAAAAAACTGACTTTAATATGCTAACACAATAAGGTGCTCTAAAGTTTAGGATCACAAACACTTTGGAGCATATAACATTATCCTAGTATCCTGAAAGCCATGAGTGCCTGAACACAGGTAACGCAGGTGCCAACTTATAATTCTTAAGTTTTACTCAGTTTTAAAAGACACAAATTGTCATTTAAATGTCCTTTTTAAAAAATATATCCATAAAATGATATCAGACTTTTTAAATTGAGAACTATAATTATATTGCTTTTTCTTTAAAATACAATTTTACAAATACAAAATTATAAAATCCAACATTCAAAATTTCCTGATTATGTTTTTCATCTAATACATCTCATTTTTTTTTTTTTTTTTGGTTTTTGGGTCATACCCAGTGGAGCTCAGGAGTTAATCCTGGCTCTGCACTCAGAAATCGCTCCTGGCAGGCACAGGGGACCATATGGGATGCCAGGATTCAAACCGCAGTTTGACTGCATACAAGGCAAACGCCTTACCACTGTGCTATCTCTCCAGCCCACAACTCAGATTTTTTTTTTTTTTTGGTTTTTGGGCCACACCCGATGACGTTCAGGGGTTACTTCTGGCTATTCGCTCAGAAGTCGCTCCTGGCAGGCACGGGGGACCATATGGGGAACCGGGGATCGAACCGTGGTCCGTCCTAGGTTAGCACAGGCAAGGCAGGCACCTTATCTCCAGCGCCACCGCCCGGCCCCCAACTCAGATTTTTTTTTTTAACTGTTAACTACATTGTATGGATTAGCTAAAGGTTGTCTAGAAAACTGATCTAAATTAGAGTGAAATAATTCTTTGGAAATACTTTATGAATTTCCTTATGTGCACTGATATAGCATTAGTCACTAGACAATAAATTTGCAACATACCCTTTCTCTGCATGTTAGTTGTCTTTCCATGAGAAAAGTCCTACTTCCACAGCAGAAAGACAGGCTCTATGAACAGGAATATGAAAGAGCCTAAGATTTATATAAATTTGAATAGAGTTCTATTAAAGTATCTACCAAAATCCTTTAAGAAAGTCTACAGTAAGAAGGATGGCATCTTTTAAAGGCAAGGAAGTCCTATATGCAATTATAGTCTCTTCATTAATTTTCTCCCAATCATTAAATACTATCACATATCCTACCCCTTGAGCCATATGTGGCAACACATGATATTTTTAGGTAAGATATAAAATAACCAGGGCAATCATCTGTTTAAAACTGACTCTATACAAAGCATGTTAGGTACTGGACAAGACTAGTACATGAATTACTCTTTTTCTTTTGGTAAACAACCTTTTATTAAAAATAAATCTTTATTTAAGCACTATTATTACAAGCTTGTTTGTAGTTGTGTATCAGGATTATTCGATTGATTCTTTCAACAATTTTCTGTGCTTATAAAATGTTAACTTCACTTCTTGGAGAAATGAGGCAATCTAATTCCAAAGTTAGCTCTGATTCATGATCAAGAACAAGTAGATGGGAAGCTAAGAATAAAAAGGAGAGAAGAGAAGAAGGAAAAGGAAGAAAAAGAAAGAAGGAAGAAAAAGGAGAAAGGGAGAAAACAAGAGGAAGAAAGCAAACAAAGGGAGTGCAAGGAGGGAAGATAGGGAAAAGGGAAGATGACAGACAGAAGGAGGAAAGGATTTTGGGGTAGGCCACACCTAGCAGCACTCAAAGTTACCGCTGGCTCTGTGTTCAGGAACTATACTCCTAGCAGGCTTAAGGTCCATGTGGATGCTAGGAATTGAACCCAGGTCACTTATGTGCAAGATAAATGCCCTACCCACTGTGCTATCACTCCCACCAACAAAGGATCTTTTTAAAATGCCTAATATGTAAGAAATTTACTAGATTAAATATTGCATCATTCAAATATAAATCCTAACCTTTATTTTATAGAAGTAAATTTTATTTAGAGAAGTATGAGTAGAGATGGGGTTTAGGGAAGGTGATATGTGTACAAGAAAGAAACTGAAATACACATCTAATGGTGAGATGTGTGTGAATCTGCAAGATACAGAATGAGTTTCAATCCTGATACACACACACACACATTGGTTCATAGGTTTTTTTTTTATTTGGTCACATCTGGCAGCAATGCTCAGGGGTTGCTCATGGCTCTGCACTCAAAAATTGCTCCTGGCAGGCTTGAGGGACCTTATGGGATGCCAGGAATCAAACGAAGCCTGTCTGGGGTTAGACATATGCAAGGCAATGTGCTCTGGCTCTTGCTCAATCCTGTTATTTTTACAGATAAAGAAACATTATTCTAAGTTTGTCACGCAATTAATGAAGTTAAAATAAAGTCAGGATTAGGTACTAATTACCTTCGTATTACACATGACCTATACCTTATTCTTTACATGGTAATAGCTTACCCAAAATGTAATAGAATTAAAAAGAGAAATAAGTGGGGCTAGAGTGGTAGTACAAGTCACTTGTCTTGTATGCTGCCAAACCAGATAAGATCCCTGGAACCCCATATGGTTGTGCAAAACCTACCAAGAATGATCTGAACTCAAAGTAAGGGGTAAGCCCTTAGCATCAACAGTTATAGCCTTCAAATAAAGTTTAAAGAAAAGAGAAAAGACTCTATCGGATCAAGAAGAATACCGGAATACAGGTCAATAATAAGATGAAAAACTAATACAAAAAGAATCATCTTTATTTTAAAAGGATGAATTTAAAGATAAAAAAAAAAACAAGATCTGTTAAGAATCATCTCTGGGGGGAAGGAGAGTTGGTCATGCTGACCCTAGTTAGATCCCCAGAACCCTATATGATCCCCCTAATCCCACAAGGAGTGACCTCTGAGTGTAGAGTCAAGAATAGGGTCTGAGCACTGCTGGGTATGGCCCCCAAAATCACACACCATAATGAATTAGTTCTACAAAATTAAAGTTATCAAACTTAATGTCATAAGGATATTCATTAATAGATGTTTTATGTGGGTTTGTATGGGAGAAAACCCATTTTCCTCCTTAGAAACTATTCTACTTATACATGAGAAACTATTTATAAGGTAGTATTAGATTTTCATCATTTTTTCCTTATGCCTGGTTATAAGGAAGTTCAGAATCAAGTCTGTGGCCCACCTCAATGATTAGATATGTATTACAAGATTCTTTAGCATATCTCTTCTATAAGTTTTTAATCTTCTTTCTTGTATGTATTAGTACAGTCCATCCAATTTTCTGCATTAAGGAAAGCATAAATATAAATAATTTAACTTAATTATCTTTCTGTAATTTAATTCAAATGGTATAAAACCAACCATAATTCCTAGATGTTTATAATGTTTTAACAGTGAAGGTTGTTCTTAAACATGTACTCAAAGACGCTTTGGAAGGGTTCATAAGACTAAAGCAATTTCTATAATAGCAGTAATATTTTTGCCACTTATATTCTATTCTCTAATTTGTGTACAAGATATCTCTCAGAAGATACATGTTAAATAAAATAGCAACATCCTGAAAGAAAAAAATGACTAAATTGTGGTCCAATAATGTCACTAAATCATGTTACAAAAGGGAATTGCAACAACAAATGGCTTAAAAAAGTCATTACTATTAGTAACTTTCTATATAGTAATAGTTAAACTGTTATGAACACAAATATTCAATGTTTATTGCTATTTTTAAATATTATACTTTTATTTTTCAGTTTTATACATAACAGGAAAGTAGTTATAGAGATATTTTACATGAATAAAAACTCTTGAGTTTCTTGTATACATTTTTTAAGAGTGTAAAGGAATGATACTTTATCTCAATTTAGCACCCAGTTCTTGTCCAGTGTGATAATTTCCAGATATCATTGTTGGATCGTCTCTACTCTAACTGTACTCCCCTATTCTTTGTGGCAAGCTTTCTATGATGAGCTGGCCCTCTTGGCCTTCTTCTCTATTGTCTTTGGATATTATTGCCATACTATTTTTCTTTTATATCCCATAAATAGGTGTGATCATTCTATGACTATCCATCTCTGGCTCATGTTGTTCTGCATGCTACCCCCTTTAGTAAAAATATTGCAAACCACCACAGTCTAAAAAAAAGAGAAAGAAGAAAGAAAAAAAAGAAAGAGAGAGAAAGAAAGAGATAAAGAGAAAGAAAGAAAGAGATAAAGAGAAAGAAAAAGAAAGAGATAAAGAGAAAGAAAGAAAGAAAGAAAAAGAAAAAGAAAGAAAGAAAAAGAAAGAAAGAAAGAAAGAAAGAAGAAAGAAAGAAAGGAAGAAAGAAAGAAAGAAAGAAAGAAAGAAAGAAAGAAAGAAAGAAAGAAAGAAAGAAAGAAAGAAAGAAAGAAAGAAAGAAAGAAAGGGAGAGAAGAAAATGTCTGCCATTGAGGCAGGCAGGGGAAAGGGCAGGGGACAAAGGGAGTGTAACTAGGTGGTGGGAAATGTGCACTGGTAAGGCGTATTGTGCATTATATGACTAAAACTCAATTAAGAACAACTTTGTAATTTTAAAAAAGAAGTGCCATTTTCTATTGTTAAAAATACTGTAAAGGGATACAGAGGTCAAAAAAGAATGAAATTGCTGATGTAAAAAGAATTTCATATTGGTTTTAGAAAGGTTTTTTAGAAATTATGAGTGAATGAGAAAATACCTGCTAAAACCAGGTATTTTAGAGAGGTGTGGTATATTAAATTATCATTACTAGCAATGTTGTTTGATATCTCCCCCATTCAACAATTCTTTACGTAAAGTATTAGCTGTGATGCGTCAGATTTTAATCCTTGAACTGGGAGATTCAGTAACTGGACATGGCCTTTTGATCTTAAACACTTGTAAACAATCTAAGAATCTTATATTTGCGTTCCCTTCCCCCATTTGAACCACATACGTCTGTGTAAATTCTCACCATTCTTTCCATTTAACATGTAGAGAAGAAAGGAGCCAAACAACTTTGTTGTTTTAGTTTATGAATTAGGTTTTAAACAAGTAGCTAGGCAACCAATCAAGTAGCCCTGACAACAGAAATAAAAGGAACTTGATGATTACATTCAGCCAGGAGACTATATTCATTTCTACATACTTGCCCGATGTCATCAGTTCAAATGCAAAAAATATCTAATACTAATAAAATATACATTTTTCTAATTATAAAGAATTTTGGTCTGCATATATTGATTGAGGAGAAAAGGAGTATAAACACAGCCATTCTAAGAGATAAAGGCCACTCTTTAAAAAGAAGTAGCATGAAGCATTTATTTCAAGGTAGGTTAAGTGTTTATCTCATGGTTTTAGCATTCACTTTATTAAAATCTGTGATTGAACCTCAGACATATGTTTTGTTTTAAATTTTAGATAAATTTATCTATTTTATCTAAGCAGATATGATGGATAGAGGGAACAAATGACTTGCTCTATTTTTCAGATCTGCAGTATCAGAGTAGTCATACCTATGCTCCAAATTTGAAAAAAGTTTAATATAGAAATTATATGTGATTTACATATAAAGAACTATTTCTTATATTTATATTAAATGTAGTACAAATGCTTGTACTCGTAGTACAAGCTATTTGTATACCTGTTAAATGTGGATGCTACAGTTAGTCTGTCCCGTTTTCTATAAAACTCGGCCCACACCCCTCATAATAAAATTTATCTTCAGAATAAATTACTGCAAAAAGTAGTACTGCATCTTGACCATCTGAATTAATCTAAATCAACAAAATCTCACTAGTGTCTGACCTATGTAAGAAGTCTATTCATTCTAGATAAATCTCTGCTAAATAATTTGCTCATAATCATTTTACTAATTGTCACGTGACTCTATTGATCTCGTATCTGAACTTTATTGTCATGTAACAGTGAATATTTGAATCAACTGTATAAGTAACTGTTATAAGGAGCTGAGACAAGTGACATGTGAAACTGAAGTAGTCCAGTATGTTTTTCATTTCTAGTAAAAGGGGGCAGTATTACATCAGTGTAATGTTGATACGCTAGCCTGTTAACTTTACAAGAATAGTTGAAGAGTAAAATTTACTCTTGCAAAAATTGAACAATTGCTTTTTGAAGGGAATAATTTATAAAGAATTTGAGTGATTAGATTATTATTATCCTATTTCTTTGATTGAAAAAGTCATGTGGCACATGAAATTAATACAATTAGTTATCAGAATCAAGTTCTGTATTTTCAAGAATCAGAGCCTTAAATTCTATTTTTTAGTATATTAAAGTATATATCCAATTGGGAAGAACAAAAGCTATGGCTCACACTAAGATAATTGCCTTAAAATGTTATGTTAACTAAGACCAAATCCTAGTAGGCAATGTATACAAGGTTAAAAAATAAAAAAAGTATACTTTGACTTTTTTTTTTAAGGAGGCACACATTAGCTTATAACTTTCTACTTGATCTTCAGACATTTTGACCCCATGCCATATTGTTAATTCATTCATCACTGGAGAGTATTAAAGAATGAAAATCTAACAATACTAACAATAAGTATGACTGTTTGAGATCTTCAAGTGAGAAAAGGGGGATTGAGAGATAGTCGAGTGGAGAAGGCATGTGTCTTGCTTGCAGCTGACCTGGGTTAGATCCCCGACATCTCATACAGTGCCCTGATACTGCCAGGCATAATTCCTGAGTACAAAACCAGGAGTAAACCCTGAGCATAGCTAGGTATAGCCCCCAACAGAAACAAATTGATAATAAACACATTTTAGCTGAGAATATGCCAATATATTTTTGTACAAGGTAGAAATATATCTACTTTAGAGATGTACTTATTATGAATCAGAGGATAAGAAACATTATTAAATACATTAAAAAAAAACATACAGGGGCCCGGGAGATAGCATGGAGGTAAGGCGTTTGCCTTTCATGCAAAAGGTCATCGGTTCGAATCCCAGTGCCCCATATGGTCCCCCGTGCCTGCCAGGAGCAATTTCTGAGCATGGAGCCAGGAGTAACCCCTGAGCGCCGCCCAGTGTGACCCAAAAATCAAAAAAAAAAAAAAAAAAAAAAGCATACAGCTTCTAGGATTAATCTTAGAAACCTGGAATCAGGATAAACAACTCCAAACCTGTGCTCTTCCCAATAAACCAAAAAGTTTCTATATCTATGTCTTGTGTATGATTTTTCTTCCATGCTAGTATTAAATCAGTCATGAATGTTTCCTAACAAACATCTTTCCAGAGTTTGAACCAACAGTCATGACAACAAAGACAATTATCTTCTATCATAAGAAAATAACAAGTATTATGAAAGTGCTTTTGTACTTGTAGTTTTTATTATTTTATTTTATCTTATTCTAAGGATGGAAAAAAATGAGATTGCAAGTTGAAAAAAGTCTATCGATAAGGTAAAGGTTAACGATCTCATAGAAAATTAATAAATCAATCTGATACTCTTCTATAAATTCATGGATATTTAACCTCTATAACTGAGGACTGATGCCAGACTGGTGATTGAAAAATCATTGCTATAAAAAGAAAAAACTGTTAACAAGAAATTAAGAAACTTGATAATATACTCCTTTTATGCCATGAGTCAACTATACAATACTTTTCTTTCTCTTTACCTCAGTTTTCCCTTTTGTGAACTGAATCAATGAAGTTATATAAAAATGTTTCATTCAGTCATTTTACTTAATAGTTTTTTCCAAACAATATAAATTAGAGTCAAAAAATAGTCTTGAAAAAATCAATAATAGCTCAGTTTGATATCCATAGAGTACAGAATTTTTCTGAAAATATTCTCACAAGGTTAGGTGAATAATACTTCATTCCACTTTCCTTTAACTGTGTAATCTGCCTCTTTATAATAGCCCAAATATGCACGTAATAAATTACCAAGTCTGCATTCAACTATCAAAAATGTTAGAAAATTTAACACACTTTAAATGAACCACTGAGTCCTTGTCTCTCTTGTAGCCAGATTTTTTTAGCTTAATCATTAAAATTTTTAGAAGCAGCTATTTAAATTTTGCTGTGTATTGTCTTTTCTAAAATATTCTCAATCTTAGAGATGTCAAAGAAACAAAATTTGGTAATATAATATCCTATGATGCAATTACACTGGTACTTAGGGATGGTGATGGCTAGTGCTCTTTGATATGAAAAACTAAAACCCAGGTCATAAACTTCCACTGGCAGGACACTTACAACCCCCACACAGAAGCTATGTTGAAATGATGGAGCATAACAGCTCCTAAGGCGCTGTCACAGTCTATTGTCCCTATAATCTAGATATTTACAGACCCTAAATATCTTGTAACACAGTCAACCAAAACAACTCCATTGGTGCCGTTATGGCTGATCAAGTCAACAATGTTTTATTTTAAAGTGTCAAAATATGGATTTATCCAATAAAGTGAAAGATGACATGGATAAAATAAATATGTATTCATGTATATATATAAGTGATTCTAAAAATGTTCCAAAGATAAAAACACTTAATTGTGTAGCATTTTCCCCATATTTATGATATATACATCACATGATTTTTATATATCTAAAGCTATTAAATGTCCCAGAACACTGTAATGGCTACTGTGAAACATTGGCCAGATCACTGTTTAGTGGTAATATTTTTATTTCTTCAGCTATATGGAATGTTTTCACTAATTAGGAGTCAAGTACTGCCCCTCAGCATAGCCTCAGATGAAGAGAGATGCTTCACCTAAATTCACGTTCAATTCCCAGAGTAACCCTCATCTAATATATGGTTAACACAACTAAATAAACGCTTATACTCATGTTATACATCCCTACCCTGACTTATACCCTCCTTATACATCTCTTACCTTAACCTCACCTCCTCTAACTAACTGAAAACAATTTTGACTGCGTCCAGCTTCCTACAAGGTTGACTAAGGTTTGGTTGAAATAATCCTTAATCCACTTTCATCCTCTCTGTTCCTCAGTGATGGTTTCATTATCTAATATCTGTTTCTGGAGAAATTTAAATCTTCATAAAACATATCCAAATAAAATAATGATAAGGAGTGCTTTAAAAATGTAAGTTTTTTGGGCCAGAGTGATAACACAGCAGTAGGGTTTTTGTCTTCCACACTGCCAACACAGACAACCCCGATTCAATTTCTGGCATCTCATATGGTCCTCCAAGCCTGCCAGGCATGAATTCTGAACACAGAGCCAGGAGTAACCCTTGAGGGGCATTGGGTGTGATAAAAACAAAACAAAACAAAAAATTAAGTTTTTTTATGATGATAACACTAAAAAGTTTCCTAATATTTGAATTATTAGTTATAAAGAACAGATTTTAAAATATTACCTATGAATATTTATGTTTAAGGAAATCAAAATAATTCAAAGTAGAAGTTTAAGATACAGTAAAAATTACTCTGCTTAAATTAGTTTTACCAATATTATTTAATATTAAGTATTTACCATATTTGATCTCAGAAACAAAAGCAGTATACTATGGAACTCATAAAAATTAAGGTGAATTTTTATTTTACTATGGTGAATCCAAAGCTACCATTAGAGTCTTTGAATTATTACTCTTGACTGGGTATATATTGGTTTTAAAAACCATACCAAGCTTAAAATCAGACAGGGTATATATTGGTTTTAAAAACCACACCAAGCTTAAAATCAGACAGCATATATAATCAAAGGAAGGACATACTTTGGGAAGAAAATTATAATTTCAGAGAATTTGTGAAAACAACATCTCCAAATAAAAAGGCCACTTAATTTTACTTTTTAACTTCAAAATGCAACCCTAATAAAATTCAGCTACAGGCATCAGCATGGCACAAAAACCAGCACCATTGGGGTACATTATGAGATAGAGATTCTCTAGTAGACAAAGGTATAAATTTTAATGCACACAGATTAGGGTGTTGCTTGATATGGTAAAGGTTGATTAATATGATTACATTTTTCACAGGACATCAACCTTTGACCAAGACAGAATTTATTTATCATTACTCTCATAAATTAGATGGAATAATCCCGCTACTAGACCTGATCTCTGATTTTGTGTATCTATGTCAAAATGTTTATTTTTCCTGGTCCCAAAAATGGTTCTTAAAAGTTTTCACTTTGGAAATAATGAAGGGCATCAAGACCAAACAATCATATGAACATTGAGTAGAAATAAAAAAAAATGATCAGACTTGAACACCAAATCCAAAGCCAACTACAACAGAAATGATATCCAGTCTGCAACATGCTAGACACAGAAGGGACCACTTGTACTAGCAGCCCAGGAGGCAAAGGAGGGGCTTTATGGGGTGCAGTCTGGAAATAGGGGTGAAGTCAACATTAGTGGTGGGAGTGTCCCTGATTCAATGTCCTATGTACCTGAAATACCACTGTGAATGATTTATAAACCACTTTGGTCAAAATAAAAATTATTAATAAAAAAATTGATCATTCCACTTAATATTTACAGAGCCAAAGTTAAGTCAAAAGAATGACTTTGTTACCTATAAAATTACAGGACTCCTTTGGTGAGCCCTGAAACCTCATTCTATTAACCATGTAACTATCTTCTCAAGTAGTCCTTAAAGATGGGGTGGGCTCTGCCTTGTCAGTGAAGCATGGGACACTTAGTTGATTGAATAGATTCAGAGATAGACCTGTGTATGACAATTACCACCAATATAGAAAAGTTTATAATTTAATGAGTATCAAAAGACCACCATTTCCTGGGAGAAATTATTTCTCTCCTACCTCTTATCTAAAGCTTTGCCAGGAGACTCTAGGTAAAGTCTAGGCAGGGACCCAATACTTTAAATTCCTTCATCTCTATCTGTATGCCTATGTCTATTTATTATATATGTATCAAATCTATAATTAATATAAATAAGCAATGCACTGAAAAGTGAGAGTAAAATCAAATGTTTAAGCACTGGTAAATCAGCATTTCCTAAGCTAAGCTTCTGAATCTGTATGAGAATTTTGATCATCTATGCATTAAGAGTTCCATTAAAGTTTCATCTTAAATCTTTTCTTAGTTCCTTACTCTTACTATCCCTGTGTGACTACAGAAAATACAGATTAGTAAGAGGTTGATCCATGGTGAGAAATGGCTCTGCATCTCACTTTATTTTTTGTTTGTTTGTTTGTTTTGGGGTCACACCCAGCAGCACTCAGTGGTTACTCTGATTCTACACTCAGAAATCACTCCGGGCAGGCTCGGGGAAACATATGGGATGCTGGGATTCAAACCACCATCCTTCTGTATACAAGGCAAGCACCTTACATCCATGCTATCTCTTCTGCCCCATCTGCATCTCACTTTAATGGATTGAACGATGCCCCCCCCCAAAAGATGTTCAAGTCCTAAGTCTAGGAACCAATGAATATGATATTATTTGTAAATTAGATAAGCAAGTTCAGATAAAGTCATCATACTTTACGTGGGTCTTACATCTATTTTTCCTCATATCCAAATTGCAATGTCTTTATAAAGTATGATCTGAGACATAGGGATACACATAAGTACACCCAAAGAGAATATCCATTTGAAGGATAGTAGAAAATAGGAGTAGAAGCTAGGAGAGCAGAAAGAGTGAAAACTGTGATCAACCATCATCATCCAGAAAATTCAGGGAATGTTTTTACTCAATATATGTAGGTGTATGGCTCTGAAAAACACCTTGATTTTAGACTAGCCTCAAAAATGAAAAATGAAATCCTGGTTTTTAAAGCCAACCAGTTTGTGTTTATTTTCTACCGCAGTATTAGGAACTGATATATACCTAACCCCAAAGCCCATATTATTATATTATCATACAGGTTGAAGAGGAAGCACAGGAAAGCAAACCAGCAACCCCCCTAGTTATCGCTGTGCATTTAAGTACTTAAGTAACAGCATTCAATGACCACATTCTTCCTTTAGCATGTTGTCTTACTTAAAACTACTTATATATAGCAAACTATGACCTTTAGGAAGAACAAAATATTTACCATAACATCTAATATTAAACTAGAATGACTCAAAAAACTGAAACTCTAGAACCGATGTCAATAAGCCAATTCTCAGCCTTGATTAAATAAATATGTGAATGAATATACATTGAAAATTTTTTATTATGAAATTGTTCCCAAGAGCACTACCTCTCATTTGTCCCTACATAAAAATTCATGCCCAAAACAGGAGAAATAAATTCAGATTTGATGCTAAAATAATACTTTCACTTCTTTTCACATGTCATATTTCATTCATTCATCAGATTATCAGTATTTTTCCTACTGTACAGCCATACTATCTCCTCTGATCTCCTTTTTTTTCTTTTTCTTTTTTTTTTTTTGGTCCTCACCAGGTGATACTCAGGGGTTACTCCTGGCTATGCACTCAAAACTCGCTCCTGGCTTGTGGAACCATATGGATCGCCTGGGGATCAAAGTGTGGTCTGTCCTAGGCTAGCGCCAGCAAGGCAGACACCTTACCACTCCGTGCTACCACTCAGGCCCCCTTGTCTTCAGTCTTAATCTCTCTGAGTTGTTTCTAACATATTAGGCACAGTGACCCTTCTACATGGAAACAAAATTGTGTCAATAGTCTCAACAAAACCCAGCTAGAAACTTCCATCACTTAAAGAATAATGTGCAAAGCCTTCTTAGGCACTGCATTATGTCGCTCTTTTTCATGCCATTCTGCTTTTCCTTCCCTGGCTGCCAGTGTCTATAGTGCCTTATTACTGGTTTTTTGGGGAGTGGGGGTTTCACCTGGAAGTGCTTAGGAATTATTCATAGCTCTGAACTCAGGTACATTCTGGGTAGTCTTCAAGGAACCATTAGGGTACCTGAGATAAAATTTGAATCTGCCACTTGCAAGGGAAGAACCCTACCTGTATTATTTCTCTAGTTGGCCTTTTGCTCAAAAAGCCTACATGCTATTCTTTACCGTTGTTTGGATGCTTCTCCTCCTGCTTAGATGCAGCCTGCATGTAAATCTCTACTCAGAGTCACTTCCTGACAGAGTCCTTATCATTCCATCCAATTAATCATCTCAATACTTTGTCTTTTATAAATAGCATTGCAAAACAAACATAGTGTGAATATATATTTTCAAATTAATGTTTCTGCATTCTTGGGATAGATGTGAAAAATTGACCCAAATACCCTACCCCTAATGAGTGAATAGAGAAGTTGAGGTATATGGACACATGAAATATTAATAAGCAGTAAAAAGAAAAATCATTTTTACTTTAACTTGGAAGCCCAGAGGATTGTGTTTACTTAATTAGAGGAGGAAGAAAAAGTACTAGATGGTCTCACTCATGTATGATATATATAATAACAAAGAAATGAAAAGCATCTAATGACTATATTTCCTGAGACTTTGAATATAGAAAGGAGGTTAACAAGAGTAGAAGGGAGGACAGGTCTAAGAGAAAGGTAGAAGAGAGAAGCTACACATGACACCTGGACAGTGATGGCGGGTCTTCGGCACTCTGGTGGTATTGGAGGGTCAGTAATTATGCTTACCACAAGCATATAACTCTGTTACTTCAATTAAAAGGTTTATATAAGAAATATAATAAACAAAATAATCATATCATCATTTTGTAAATCTCTATTCTTTTAACTTGCTTCTATTTTTTGTTTGTTTTTTGGGCCACACCCAGTGATGCTCAGGGGTTACTCCTGACTATGTGCTCAGAAATCACTCCTGGCTTGGGGGACCATATGGGACGTCAGGGGATCAAACTGCGGTCCATCCTAGGCTAGTGCATGTTATTCAATCTTTTATTTCTTCTTTATCTGTGGTTCCTTATAAGAATGCAAATTCTATGAAAGCGGGTCTTTTTGCCTGATCTGTTCACTGTTGTATTCCCAGTGCTTACAACACTTATTTATAGCTTGACTTATGCTTTGCCTTGGATAATAGAAAAACAGCAATATATTTAATGGTGAAGCATAGTAAAATATGAGCCTTTATCTTACGTATATTTCTCATTTTTAATTACACTCTTACTATTTTTACAAGAATGTTCTTATTTATTTTTATAATTAAATCATATTTTCTTTATTATAAAATTTTACTAAATCTTTCAAAATGTAATGTAAAGACACCAATAGGCAAGGATATTGGGTATCTATTGTGGAAGAGTTCATACAAAGTGGGCAAGGGTGTTCTTATTAATCTGTACTTATTATGCTTGAATTTAATACAAGATGAATCTAAGCTAGAAGCCCAAATGTGTAACAAAAGTGATGCTTAAAATCCTGGAAAGAATTACATGAAAGTGGGATGATGAGTGTTCAGCAGAACTACTGAAGAAAGAAAGTTTTACCTTTTCATTCCTGCAGTTATTCAGTCCCATATTATTCATGGAGGACAGTTTACCATCAACGCCATGTGGCTGTTGCTGTTGTTGCTCCCTCTGGATCTGTTCTCGCATCTTTCGAGCCTCCTGAATGGCTTTCATCACTGTATCCTGATCTCCAAACAATGCAGGAGAGTTGAGACTGGACAGGATATCTGTATACATAGGATGCTCTGTTAGAGGCTTGTGATATTAATACACGCGCACACACACACACACACACACACACACACACACACCACCACCACCACCACCACCAACACCACCAACACCAACAACAACAACACCCTGAGGAAGCTTAATAGTAAGAAAACTAAATTACAGTACTAGAAAGGCACTAAAAGGTTAAATAATTTGCCTTAAATCCTGCTGACCCTGATGTAACCCTTTGGCACCACAAATGGTCCCCTGGACTATGCCAGGGATCACTTCTAAACATACAGCCAGGAATTTTCCCTAAGTATTTCCAGGTGATTACAACCCTTTCTTTTTTATAGAAGTCTTTTTACAAATCTTTGTTATCCCCCAAAGAAAAAAAGATAACTAATAATAATAATAATAATAATAATAATAATAATAATAACTATTGAAGATAGTAAACTAGGGCAAACACCAGGTTTAGGGTATTTTGTTCATTTAGTTTTTACTTTGTACAGAAATATCTGTTTTTTAGTGTGTATGATATATGTCAACCCACTTCCTCACACATAAAAGTTTTTAGAATCTAATTGTGTTCATAGTTGTATTTAGTTGGGGCTGTACCTAACAATTAGTGAGGTGAGGATAGCGTAGAGTGTACAGAGGTATTTTTTAGGCTACTCTGTGTATTTGGTAGATAAATTCAGGAAAGCTATTTCTTCCAAGTAGAAAATAAAACCAACAGACTCCATGTGCCCTGCAGTGACAACTGTAGCTGTGTGTGTGTGCACATGTCCACTGCAGGAGAGAGGGGGCGGAAAGGCATATGCCATACTCTTCATTCCACAATCACTGGCTGGTTAATGAGGCAACAGTCATCATGCTGCCTCAGTTATTTACCAAGAGAATGACAACCCATTCACTACCCTCAATGGGAACACCCACTGCTCTCAGCTTTGTGAAAGTGCGAGACTGGATGTATGGGAATGGTTTTCACATAAGTACAAATAAGTGAGAATAAGTCCTACATTCTTTGCAACACCAACAAAAATTTCAGAATGAAAAGTAATAATTTTCCTATCATATCTTATACTTTACTGTTGGTTAAATTAATACTTTAGATAAACTTTCTAAATTTAGATGAAAAGAAGGCATTGCTTGTTGGCTGAGAGATTTCAACTATTGTGGTCAAATTTAATATGACCCTCTTGTTTGTAAACTGGTATGGGCATTTCACAGCATGTGGTATGTGTCTCTGTGTGCATGTGTATGTATATGTGTGGATACACCACATCCACACAAGACAGAGGAAACCACACGACGTCAGTCTCACCCTATGTGTGTCTCTAATTTGTAATATAATGCACACATTTGAATTTGAAGCCACCAATGTCACTAAAATATTTTGAAAGTTAATGACTTCTGAGCATATGCAAGATATATAATTTTCTCTAGGATTTTCTTATAGAAATACTTTATCCATTTATATCTAATAGTGTCAGTACAGGAGTACTATGATTTTAGACCACATCTTTCTTTTTCATGATCTAAAATACATACTTTGATGAAGTATAAACTCCTAAAAAGCAGTATATGACACAGTCATCATTTTTCCTTATGGCGATCAGAATAACAAATTAATGCTATCTAAGCAAAAATCAGAAGTTAATAAGAGGCAGGCCATGTGCAAGGACACGTGAACATATTGGCATGGATTTTCTTCTTATCTCCTAATTTCCAACACTGTCAATAATATTCAAAAACTGGATAATATTTAATTCTCTTCCTATAGGATCCCACAGAATTGGGTTGAAAACACCCAGGACCCTGAAAGAGACATCCTAACTCAAATAGAAAAGATGCTGCTCTATCAATGTTCGGGTCTCAGATTTCAAAGTAGACTTATATCTCACAATTTATTGGCACAAGCCAATAAATTGCAATTATAATTAAAAAAAGAGCACTGAGTTCTATGGAAGAGGATGTGAGTTGTGGTCCTTTTAATTAACAGCATTATCACCATGGGCAAGTCATTTCATATTTAAGAATACAATTTAACTTTACTGCAATGAGAGTATTAATATACCATATAATATAAGGTTACTGTGAAAAAAATGAGATCAATGGCAAAAATATTTTTCAACAGCAATGACAACGTTACATTTCTACTCTATGTCTCAATGTACAAGGAAGACAACATGGTAGTTGTTACTCTTAATATCTTTGAATTCATGTTTTAATTTTAAATTGAGGGACAAAGATTCAAATATAATAATAATATGCTAATAGAACTGTGAGATTGATAAATACTTCCACATTTCTTTCATACCACATACTGATGTGAAGATATTGATGTTCACAGTCAAATATTTTAAAATTATATTCATCCTAGATGCCATATTAAAGTTTAGTATTTTATATATTTTTTTTTTTTAGAATTCTCACAACTATTAATGTGCTGGGAAACTTATATTCTAT
This sequence comes from Crocidura indochinensis, assembly GCA_004027635.1. Classification (NCBI taxonomy): domain Eukaryota; kingdom Metazoa; phylum Chordata; class Mammalia; order Eulipotyphla; family Soricidae; genus Crocidura; species Crocidura indochinensis. Next base: position 37,972 of record PVKC010000473.1, on the reverse strand, counting down.
GTACAGAGTTTGACAAAATGAGTTTATATTTCATAAAGAGCTTCCCAAGTCAAGCCACTTGTCTAATAAATGAAGGCTTTCAGTTCAAGTCTATCTGTTAAAACACTTGTTAAAACCCTTATTTCCCTCCCTATCATACTTCTCTCTTTGAAGTTTCATGGCTCCTCATGTTTGCTTAGAGTTACTTTAAAGTGCTAAACAAGTAGAGAAATTCTTAAGTGTCTGCTTTGTTGAATATAACTCACCTGTACCTAAAAAAGCTCTTCCCAGAAGACTTTATATTATAAACTTTTCTAAAAGTTCTAATCGAATTAGATTATGGTTCAATAGGAAATGCTTTACATTTTTATTTGCTTAAACATCTTTTACAGTTTCAGCTGTTTTTGTTTGTTTTGTTTCTATAAAGAAATGCTTTGAAAACAATCAGTTATCACTACACAGATTTGTTTGCTTTTACCTAATTCATAAGTCTCTTCCAGGTGATGACCTTTCCATTTACCTAAAGAGGTTCCTCTTCCCAGGCTTCCTCCGATGGGGCTGGGGATGCTGCTTTTGTTGGGCAGGTTGACAGGGCTGGTTTTGCTAGCTGGGAAGAGGTTCTGGGTGGGAGAAGTTGGGGACTTTACAGGTTCAGCTGTCTTAGGTCGGGAGGAGAGATTCAGCGGCTGTGCTGCTGCTTCATCCTACAAGAGTTTAACACAAATAATTATTTTTTAAAAGACAAACGAAGCACATTATCACTTGGTAAGCCACAGTTATTTTACACCTCAGAGACAATGCTACATTCTCCTACAATAATAACAAAAGAAGCTAATTATCTATCTCCTTGAAGATTCATCGGAAGGAAACCTCATTAATTTCTCTGTGTTATGCTTCTATTTACATTAACTGTGTCGTTGGATCATTCTTTTTGCCAAATTAAAATCTGAATTAGCTCACATTACAGCTTAATTTCCTAATGTGTTTTCAGGGATCTAAATTAACCTAGGGCATTTACAAAGAATTATTTAAAATTTCAGCAGCTCTGTAGTGCTTTTGTGTGATTTTCTACGAAAAGTTCCTGAAACTATAAATAGAATCTGCCGCTAATTTTTTAATATATATTTTAAATCAAACAATTGCAAGTACTTTCAAAACGGAAACAGAGAAAGCCTTCTTCTGATCTCCTGGGCCTTTGCCCAGGAGCCTCATGCCACATGCAGGCTTCTATGTGGCTTTCTGGGTGTGGGCACTCTTCATGGTCTATATTCTGGTCTCTATTCATGTTTAAAATTAATTTTTACAAAGAGAAAATACAGAGTGTAATTATGTCTTATATCCCATGCCATATGCAATTTATTTTTAATGTTAAAAAGTGATGTCTTTATATTCTCTACTACCTATATTTACAGAAAGTCTATTTTAAGATGCTTATCCTCTCATGAACACATTATCCAAATATCTAGCTTAAACTGAAGTTTAGCTGGGAGCTTAAAAGCTAAGCTTCCTGCCTCTATTCTAGCTCATTTACCCCACCTTTAAAATACCCATGACACTTCTTTCTTTGCAGAAATTTAATTGTAATATGAGTGAATTAATTTAAACAGTCCATTTTAACATGTACATTATTGTAGTCTAAGAAAAAAAACTTGTCAACAAATGTTAATTTTTTTTTTTTTGCTTCTGAGAAAGCAAACAGGGAACCTGCTTTACTGTCATTTCTTTTAAACTGAGAGGGAAGTTTTGAAATAAAACATTCTTCCCCATAGCAAACATCTGAACTGTCTGGGATTCCATTTCATCTGTGAAAAAAAGAGTGAGATTCTGATTTCTGAGGTTTCTTCCAGTACATTTACTTCAAGTAAATGTCACTGCTATGAAGGAATAACATGTCCGAAAACAATCCTTAGGAAGGAATATTGTAGAGAGAACAATTAATATCTACAGAGGAGCAATTATATTCCAATTGTTGTGCTAAACATTTATACATGTGTTAGTTAATTTGACTATTAATGACTTGAAGTTAGGCAATATTAGTGTTAATTTACAGAGGAAAATGAAAAGAGTGATAAAGTTCTTGTCTAACATCATACACGAAAGGACAGAATTTGAAGTCAACTTTATAAGATTTCAAAAGAAAACAACTTTGATAAACTCATGATGCCATTATTTGTTCTCAATTTCTGTAGTATCAGGAAATTGAATCAGGGTGCCTTTGTGTTAAATTACTTTTAACTGTATCTAGACACTACTTCAAGAAAGAATTGTCCACTGTGAATTTCAAAATGACCAGGTCTATTTAATTTCCTTTGCTCTTAATACAGCTGTCTCTTAACTTATATTTAAATAACAGTGAGTTATAAGTTAGTTTTAATTTTTTCTGTGTTTTTTGGTGGGGATTTTTTAAGATTCATACATATGGGAGTTTATAGTTTTCTTCAAATTTGGAAAACTTTCAGTCATTACACTTTAAAATACATTTTTTATTCCTATTTTCTCTAGGGCTCAGTTGTATATATTAGGCACACAGCTTTGGCCAGTCTATGTATTTTCATTTAGGTTTATTGTTATTAAACTCTCCTATCAACAATGCCACTTAGAATAGGAAGTACTCACTAAATTCTAATAAAGTCCTTAGCACTTTGTGAACCATGAAATTATTGCAATTATTGTTCAAGTTACATTCTGGTCTTTTTTTTATAATCAACATACAGCGTTCTCACATAGCTGATCAGTACTGCTAAAGAGAGGAAGACACCTAAACACTATCTACTTTAGGATACTACCTCACAAGTGCTGGCTCAGCTTCCTTAAATTTCAAACCCTGCCATTTTAATCAGAAAGACAAATACTTCTATGTTCCATCTAGGCATGCACCCTGAACTATTGCCTGAAAACTGTCTTTAGACAGTAAGTGTGAGCAACTCTAGTACTTGCCTCTCTAGTTAATTTTGTCCACAGATCACTTTCCTGTGTGTTTCTCTGGTAACTGTCTGAAAACCATCGTTTATTTTTTCCTGCATTTTATTTATTTAGTGTTGAAGAGTAAATCAGATTCTTATTCCTCTATTATAGTATAAAATAGAAACCCTTTGCTATTTTCTCAGGCTCTTGATCATCAATTCACTAGATATTTTAAACAAAACTACTATTATAACCACTATTGTCTTTCTTCATTGCCATTAAAGCACACAGTCACCATCTTTATCACTATATCCACGAATTACTATATATGACAGGATATGTCTTCTCATTTAAGACCTATAATACTATTAACTATAATTTCACATAGAATACTAAGGCTATACAATTTTAAAGTAACTTAACCAAGGAGACACAGCTGTTAAAACTGACACATTTTGAAAAGCACATTCTAACTTCTGATTTTAATAACTATAGTAGATACAAACTCTATGAGGAAGGGAAAAGAGATAGTGAGAATATACATGTATATATTTATATAGTTGCCTTTAGCAAACTATGTCATGTGTAATATTGCATGTGTCATGTTTCATAAACACGAAAAGCAAGAACTCTATAGCAACATTAGATATCTTCATAATTATAATTTTGTTGATTAGCAAATTATGAGATCACTTGCAGAAATTCAACAATAGCAGATAGGAGGTTTTTAATTTAAAACATTTGCTTTATATATTGCTATAAATACTCTTACCCACCATGCCATAAACATCCTAATAATTATAAAATGCTTCCTTTGTCATTAACATAAAATATAGTGGAGTCAAATTATACAGACAACTCCCTAAGAATTTACATGTGGTCAAGTGAGTAATAAAATTCAGTTGGCCCACAAAGCTGAAATAGTAAAAGCAGATATAAACTTGAATTTAACCAGGGAACATTTTACTCATCTTACTAAAGGCTTGGTTTGTTTCAATTCCATTTGGCCAACTTATTAAATAAATCTCTTTCTTTCTTTCTTCTTTCTTTCTTTCTTCCTTCCTTTCTTCCTTCCTTTCTTCCTTCCTTTCTTTCTTTCTTTCTTTCTTTCTTTCTTTCTTTCTTTCTTTCTTTCTTTCTTTCTTTCTTTCTTTCTTTCTTTCTTTCTTTCTTTCTTTCTTTCTTTCTTTCTTTCTTTCTCTCTTTCTTTCTTTCTTCTTTCTTTCTCTTCCTTTCCTTCCTTCCTTCCTCCTTCCTTCCTTCCTTCTTTCTTGTTTTTGGTTTTGGGTCACACCCGGCAGCCCTCAGGGGTTACTCCTGGCTCTACACTCAGAAATCACCCCCAGCAGGCTGGAGGACCATATGGGATGCCGGGATTTGAACCACAGTCCTGCATGCAAAGCAAATGCCCTACCACTGTGCTATCTCTGTCCTCTTAAATAACATTTTCATGTTAAAATGCCTAATTTCAATAGTTGAAGTCACTAATGTTTTGTATACTCATCTTCTAACTACTGTAATTAAAGAAAGTACATTAGTTTGAACTGTATCATCTGAGACATGTTCACAAACAGAAACTAAAACATGAAATAGGCAGGCTATTGATGAAGTAGAAGTATCCTTTATATTTTGATTTAAATATTGCCATATCTCTAACAAACTGAGCTAACCAGCCAGGGTTTATTGCCATATCTTAACAACAAAACATAAAAAATTTATTTCTTTGAATCAAATAAATAAAATTTATTTTTGAAAGCATGAGTAACCTTCGTTCATTTTATTTTTGAGCCATAGACAGAATTCTTAATGATGAATGTAATTTTGTCTTCAATATTTGGGATCAACATTTTTAAAAATTTGTATGAATTCTTAAAACTTCTTCAAATTTGAGAAAATAAAACAATGTAACTAATATTGTAGCATTTAATTGTTTTTGATGGCCTTAGGTGTTACCCTTGTGAAGATTTAAAAGTTTGTTCAAATTCAGTACCCTGGGCACATCCTTGAAATACTTACATCAATCATACAAATAAATGGTTTCTTATGAAATGTCTGAATTTGCCATTTCAAGAAGGAAAGTAAAGGCAATCATAAAAAAAAACAACCAATGCTAGCCAAAGGTACCAGATATATTATAGAATTGGGCAATTTATTCATTTCCCTGTGTTGACAAGTACTTCTTAACTCTCTACTTTTAAGGCATAGGAAATCAGTAAAGATATTCCTAATTTTCTAGACAATACTGGGCTATGTTTATGTATTCTATTAAAATGATATAACACATGAACAACCAACTAATGGTTCACATGTACAATAATTTTTTAAAAAGAGTTCTTTTGGGGCTGGCGAGGTGGCACTAGACATAAGGTGTCTGCCTTGTAAGCACTAGCCAAGGAAGGACTGCGGTTCAATCCCTGGTGTCCCATATGGTACCCCCAAGCCAGGGGCAATTTCTGAGTGCTTAGCCAGGAGTAACCCCTGAGCATCAAATGGGTGTGGCCTGAAAAACAAAACAAAACAAAAAAAAAGAGTTCTTTTCCACAAATGATAGAGATCTGTATTAGGTTGTTGGTTTTTTTTTTTTGTCCATGTTAATTCTTAAATTTGAGAGTCTCTTCTGCTAAGAGGCTGACTCCCCACCTGCTTAAGGAACTTAGAGAGAAGAGTCACAAATCTATGACAAAGATTGGTAATAAAATCATGGACATTTTTTGCCAATGAATATTCGAAAATAAAACTAGAATCCAAAGGGAGAAAAACTCTTGAAAAGTTAGTTTGCACACTATGGTACTATTGTTATCGAAAGGGAAACACCTGTTTCTCTGTGCTTAATCATGAAATTTACCACAAAGAAGAGAATTTTGGGGTTCCTTTATGTTGCCATGCTTCCTACTGTTTAGTCCCAGCACGGTCCTGTTCACTGTCTTTCTTATGAAGCTATTTTCCAAATGGAAGCCACAATCCTGCAAAGCAAGTACCTTAACTTGAGTTACAGGGCTGGTCCCCCTCTTTTCATTTTTTATCCCAGTAGGTGAGACTGCCCCTGCTGTGTTTGGTGGTTGTGGAGTTGATGGCATCTTTGCTCCAGGTGACACCTGCATGCTGGCCAGCTGAGCGGCATAGAGCTGCTGCAAAAGAGAGAAGACAAACATTATCTCTTTAAACGCAGCTGAAATGGAGTTAAAAAAAAATCTCACCATATTGTTAGATAGTTATTTCTCTGAAAGCCTTGTAATTTCTCTTTCACTATATTTTTAAAGAAAAAATATAAGAGACAACCAAGTAATATGAGAGTAAGAGTTGGTATAGTTGTCGTCATTCTATTCCTGCTCTTTCCAGCAATTGCTTTATGACCCCAATCAAAGAACCGGAAGGTTCCAGAAATGAACACAAATAGACATTTGTTGATATCATAGCTCTGAGCCTTTCAATAGAGTCTACAATTTTTATTAAGAATTATTTAAATGTATGATTGTCAATACATATGATTTTAATATTCATGAACTAAGAAACTAATCAGAACTTTTTTTGGAATTGCTGAAAAACAGCATTCTTGTTCAATACTGGCCAAGTTTCTCAGGGAAATGCTGATTTTTCTGGATAAATGCAATGCCAGAAAGATCCCCAGGGCCCAATGGCAGTCCCTTTTTTTTTCTCATGGTCTTATTTTTAGGCAATACATAAGAGTTTCTAAGAGAACTTGTCAGAGTTGTGATTAAAAAAAATCAAGTTTTCCTCCCCTGGAACAGGGTAAGAAATATTTAACTCTCAACTTAGTAGTGGATTAATTTGGCAAAAAAAAATGTAACATAACCTGTTATGGTTAAACCATAATTCTTACTCCTCAATCTTCAACTATTTAATGCTTTAAAAATCCACTGAATTACTTCTTTCTTATCAATCAAATTACCTTGATAGTCATATTTCTCTTCCAATAATTAGAAAAATTCCCAGTTTTCCAGCCATGGGGAAAATAGCTCAAAGTTTGCCATATTAGTAGGGGAGAAAAAACAGGTGGTTTGTATGTAATTTCCAGCATTACTATCATTCAAATGGACAAATAAAAAAAATTACAGTAATCAAAAACAGACCTTTCAGCACATGTAATTAAATGAAGGCTTAATAAAGAATAATTTGCAAGAGCCAGATGTGCTTATGTCATGATTGTTGCTTTCTTTGGAACAATTTTTCTAATATAACAAGCCTCTAAAGAAATTAAAGTTTCATAATTCTGTATATGTGATGACTCAGTGGCAAAAATAATTCACAAGTTATAGTCAAACTGCTAGAATTTAGGAAAGGGTGAGGCTGTATTTTTGCTTCCTCTTTACTCTGATATATTCCTTTACTTTAAAATTCATCTATATTCTCCAAGAGTGGGGATGGTAAGTATAACTTCTGAAAAATACCAGTTTGGGTTAAACTCATGAAGAAAGGTTTATGCCAAATGGGGTGAAGATGGTTGCAAGTCTAAAGGGTTATTCACATGGTGGCTGGTAGCATGACCAATGCAGTCTACTAGTGAGTATTAGAGTCGATTACAGAGGAAAAAGTTCTTATATATCATATGTGCCTTCATTTTACCTCAGTAATTTACAAGATCAAAGGAAAGTCAATTTTACTCTGATCTTGAGTTCTTCAATTTTTCTCAGACCTGAGTCCTTTAAGAAGTTTCAACTAGTGAAAAGGAAGGGAAAAATCTATATTTTTCAAAGCTTATTAAATTAAAGTGTCCTTCAAGGGGAGAGCAAAATGTTAGTACAGTAGTTAGGAATCTTTTACTACACAAGGTCAACCTTGTATTTATGTAAATAATCCAATATGGTCCCCCAAATCCCACCAGGAGTGATTTCTAAATGCAGAGCCAGTACTGTCTTGAGTACCACTAGATATGGCCCACAAAGAAATAAACAAACATAAAAGCAAAACCAAAAATGTCTTTCACGGGGTCAAAGAGTCAGTACAGAGAGTAGGATACTTGCTTTGCATAAATCTGACCCAATTTTATTCCTAGGACAACATATGGTCACCTGAACCATAAAAAGTCATCCCTGAAGAAATTCTGAGTACTGGGTGTGACCCCCACAAAAATATTCTTTAAGATGACTGAGTAATATGAGGCTAATGTGATAGTCCAGTGGGTAAGTAGTTTGCCTTGTATTTGGCTGAACCAGGTTCAATCCCTAGTACCCCATCTGATCTTCGAATCTATTAGAAGTCATTCCTTATTACAGAGCAAGGAGTAAGCCATGAGCACCACTTTTGTGAATCCCCATCTAAAAAAAAAAAAAAACACCAACCCAAGATGATAGACTACTACAGTTGTTCCTTAGAAACAGCATTAAGTGATTCCTTTAAAACTTTCATAGTAATTCTTCTCATATTTCTTTCCAATAGGTTATAACAAATAAAGACAAGTTGCATAAACTCTAAAATTCTTAAAAATACTAATTCATATAAAAGAGGATGCACAGAAATGGAGGCATATACCCTGCTCAGGGATAAGGACGATTAACATCATTAAAATGAAAATACTCCCCAATGCATTATACGGTTTGAATGCAATCTCTCTAAGGATATCAATAACATTCTTCAAAGAAGTGGATCAAACATTCCTAAAATTCATCTGGAACAATAAACACCCAAAAATAGCTAGAGCAATCCTTGGGAAAAGGAATATGGGAGGTATTATTTTTTCCAACTTTAAATTGTATTACAAAGCAATAGTCATTAAAAACAGCATGATATTGGAATAAAGACAGACCCTCAGATCAGTGGAATAGACTAGACTAGAGTATTCAGAGAATTCTCCCCACATATACAATCAATCAATCTTTGATAAAGGGACTAGAAGTGCAAACTGGAGCAAGTAAAGCCTCTTCAACAAGTGATGTTGGGACAACTGGTCAGCCACTTGCAAAAAAAGGAACTCAGACTCCAGCTAACACCATGCACCAAGGTCAAATGCAAATGAATTAAAGACCTTGATATCAGACCTGAAACCATAAGGTATATAGAACAACATGTAGGTAAAACACTCCAGGACATTGAAACTAAAGGCATCTTCAAGGAAAAAAACAGCACTCTCCAAACAAGTTGAAAAGTTGAAGCAGAGATGCACAAATGGGAGTATATTAAGCTGAGAAGTTTCTGTACCTCAAAGGAAATAGTGCCTAGGAGACAAAAGTCATTCACAGAATTGGAGAAGCTATTCTAAGATATACAAGGTACTGACAGAACTTAACAAGAAACATATAACCCCATAAAAAATGGGGAGAAGAAATGAACACTTTATCAAAGAAGAAATACAAACGGCCAAAAGACACATGAAAAAATGCTCCACATCACTAATCATCAGGGAAATGCAACTCAGAATAACAATATATGCCACCTCACACCACAGAGATTTGCACATATCACAGAGAACTGGAACAATCAGTGCGGGTGGGAGAGAAAGGAACTCTCATTCACTCCTGGTGGGAATGCTGTCTAGTCCAACCCTTATGAAAAACAATATGGTGATTTCTAAAAAACCTGGAAATTGAGCTCCCATTTGATCCAGCTATATCACTCTTAGGGATATACCCTAGAAACACAAAAATACAATTAAAAAATCCCTTCCTCACACCTATATTTATCACAGCACTTTTTACTAGCCAGATTATGGAAACAACCATGATGTCCTTCAACAGATGAATGGCTAAAGAAACCATGGTACATATACACCGTGGAATATTATGCAGCCTTCAGGAAAGATGAAGTCATGAAAACTTTTTATACCTGGATGTACATGGAATCTATTATGCTAAGTGAAATTAGTCAGAGTGAGAGAGAGACACACACAGAATAGTTTCACTCATCTATAGCTTTTAAGAAAAAGTAAAGACATTGAAATAATTCCTAGAGGTGAGGGCCAGAAGGACCAGCTCAAGATATGAAGCTCACCACAAAGAGTGGTGAGTGCAGTTAGAGAAATAACTACACTGAGAACTATTATAACAATATCAGTGAGTGAGGGATGTATGTAGAAAGCCTGCATCAAATACAGGAGGCAGGTGGAGGAGGGAAGAGATGGGGGCATTGGTGATGGGAAGGTTGCACGGTGAAGAAGGGTGTTCTTGTTATGACTGAATTCCAACTGCAATTATGTTTGTAGTCATGGTATTTAAAGAAATTATTTAATAAAAAGGAAAAACAACAAAATATTAATTCTTCATAGTTTCTCATGAGTTGTAATTTTTGATACAATAATGGCAGGAAAAAGAAAAACAATATTCTATTAAACTTAGAAATAAATCAACTGGATAGTAAGATCTGAAATTAGAATTAGTAGACTGAAACTGTGCATTCAAAAACCACAAACGCCTAATTAAAATTAAAAGGTGTACATTAAAAGTGTTCATATTCAGGGGTCAGAGCAATAAGCAGAGCAGATAGGGCATTTGCCTTGCACATGTGTTTGAACCCCAGCATCCCATATGTCCCCAAGGGTGCCAGGAGCAATTTCTGAGTGCAGAGTCAGGAGTAACACCTGAGTGCTACTAAGTGTGTACAAAAACAAACAAACAAAAAAAACAAACAAGCAAACAAGTGATTCGTAGTCTAACAAAATATATTATTTTAGACATGAATATTATGGTTTTAAACAGAAGACTTTAGATATCAATGCCATTAGTTGATATAGGTTTATATAATAATTTCATAGGTGGCTTATTTAGCCAAGATAAAATTCATTGGCTACATTCAATATGCAAGACACAAAATGAGGACTTCTAAAATATTATCCTAAAGAAATTTATATCTCTGGAGAAGATATAACACATAAGCCTTTTACTTAAACTTTTTGTTATGTATTTTATTTTTTTCTTTGTCCCCAATTTCCAATACAGACCAGACAAGGGTCTGAGTTGAGGTGTATATAGGGTGCGTTTACTGTACCTCCTCTTTCTATACAGTCCGTGTGAAGAACACAGCCTGTGGTAAGAATTGGGAGGCCTAATTTTTTCTTTTCTTTTTTGATTTTTTTTCTTTTTTTTTTTAATTTAAACGTTTTGATTACATATATGATTGTGATTAGGTTTCGGTCATGTGAAGAACACCCCCTTATGCTATGTTTAATTAAGCACATGTCTTAATAAATTTGTAAGTTATCTATTCATATATATACAGACATGATTAACTTCCTTAATTTTGAATGTCAAGCATCAATAGTAGAGAAAATAATAGACTAAGATTGTTTAAATAAGAAATAATTCATATTTTCTAAATTAACAAAATACATAAGCTAGTAGATATTAGGAAGAAGACATATGCTCTAAAATGAGACAAAAGTAATACATAATTATATCTATTACATGTGTAATAAATTGTATGGTGTTAGAATTTAAAAATAAATCAAAGGAAAGTAAATAGAGTCCAAATTAAATTACATTCTTTTTACAAAAACATGGGTCTGAAGAAAGGCAGATAGGACTACACAATTAGAGTACTTACTTTCAATATGGTTGACCAGATTCTATCCCTGGTACCAAAAATGGTCCACCAAACTTGTTAGGAGTTATCCCTGAGCAGAGAGCCAGGAGTAAGCCTTGAGCATCACGAAGTGTGGCCCAACACTTCCCCCTTTAAGAAATGATTCCTTTAAAGTAATTTGTTAAAATGTTGACTAGATAGCTCGTGCCTGACTTCTAAACTCATTAAATCTGTCAATGTTTTCTAACATAAATTGCACTTTAAAAAATTGCAATTTTAAGTAGGAAACTTTTAATTATTAAATACACTTTTTGTTTTTGTTTTGCGGCCACACCCAGTGATGCTCAGGGGTTACTCCTGGCAGGAATGGGGGGACCATATGGAATGCTGGGATTTGAACCAACATCGGTCCTGGGTTGGCTACTTGTAAGGCAAAAAACTTACTGCTGTGCTATCTCTCTGGTCCCTCTTAAATTCTTCACTTGATCTTAATCAAAAGGCCGAGAAGCGATCCCTCTTAAATTCTTAATTAATTTTAAATTCTTAGTTAATTCATAACTTAAATGCTTAAATTCCAATTTTAAGCAATAACTGTAGAATGGCAGAATTTGTTGCTTTTCTATCTACCTTTTAAATGTTATAGCTATCTCTAAATGTCCTTTTTTGATATAATTCAAGGTATTAGTTATTCAAATTAACTATTTTATAGTTAGAAAATGGTTCTGAAAATGAATGGTTAAACTCTATTACCTAAGGATCTACAAAGATGTGATTTTTATCTAGGAGTCACAGATCAGTATGTTCATGGATGTAATGATGAAAATAATATATATTTACAACAATAGAAGTTTAAAAAATATAGCAACTTTTAGAATGCTTAATCAAAGTCCCATAAACCCTTAAACTTGGATGATGACTTATGTAAATATAGAAGTTTTCTACTTTCATTTTAAAAAATGTTTAGTAGCTGGGATATTGAGTTTTTTCTTTATCCAAGATATAGAAAAGGAATGCAGTAAATATATGCAAATTAAAGCATTTCTTGTAAGCCAAAACGACAAACACAGGATGATCTCACTTATCTGTGGTATATAGAAAAACTGGACAAGGAAATAAAATATAGTATGTCGGAATACCTAGATCGCCATTGACTCCAGAAAATAAAGAGGAGAAGAGGAGGAAAGAGAAGAAAGAAAGAGGATGAGAAAGGGAGAACGGGGATCAGAGGCCTATGTGTACTGGTGATAGGAGAGAGTGGTACAACTATATATCAAATGTCAGACTCAACCATGTAGCTAAACTACAATTACCAAACTTTAAAATATGCCTGTCAGGCCAGACACCACAAAAGGACCTACAGGAAAGTAAAAGTGCTTTTACGAACCTGTAGTTATTCCCATGATTGTATGCTTCAAGGGTGAAGAAACACTGTATCTCTTAGGCCAAGAGAATTCCCTTACTAATCTTCCCAATATTTACTGTGTCTATGCAAAAAAAAAGCACAAAATTTTTTGTTATTGTTGTTTGTTTTCCCTTTTTTGGATTTGTTTTGTTTTTATTTCGGAATCATGGTTATTGCTTGGATGTTGTCTATTGCTGTGGTGTTTTTAGGGTATTTTTGATTGAATTTTTTTTTGGGTTTTTATTGTTTTTTGTTTTGTTTCTCTTCCTTTTTCCCTATCTTCTCTTAAATTGATATTTTTAGCCTCTAGAAGAACTCCTGTTTTTTACTTGTTTGATTTTTGCCCTCCCCACATTTTTCTTTTTCTCAAGCAGAACCACGTAATTTGAATCATCTTGTTCTGCCTCATAAATTGAGGGGGAAATGAAAGATGGTACCAAGACCAAACAGCTGTATGAACATTGAGTAGAAATAAAAAATGATCACACTTAAACACCAAATTCAAAGTCAACAACAACAGAATCAATATCCAATCTACAACAAGCTAGACAGAAGGAGCCACTTATACTAGCAGCCCAAGGGGGAAAGTAGGGGATATGGGATGCATGCTAGGAACAGGGGTGGAGGGAAAACAACATTGGTGATGGGAATGCCCTTGATTCAATGTCACTATATACCTAAAATATTATTGTGAAAGATTCCTGTGAAGAACTCCTATGAATATATTATAGTTCTAGATCTATAATTTCTAGATCCCTTACATTGAGACTAGCCTTAAAGTAAAACATATTGTGCATTTGAACATTAACAACCTTTTCATAAAAATGTCATTTTATGTTCAACTTAAATCCTTAGATCCTACCAACCAAACTGCCTTATAGTTAAATTCTTGAGTATTAGAACTATCACTTAAAATATAATACTACAACTGTATTTAAGAAAATGCTTGCCTGCTTTATCTTTTATAGCTAAGTACATATTACATTAGGATAGATGTTATCACAGCTTATTTAATAGCTGCTATGACATAAAATATATACCATACACATGCTTACTTTGATAAAATCATATGAGTTTTAATGAATGCTGTAGAAAGCTATAAGACCTTTTATTCTCATTATTAATTTAAAAAACTTATGTAGTTATTGAACCATCACTCCATTATAATATATATTGATCATGAAATCAGATATTGTGCTACTACATATTGTGTTGTGTACTTTACATATATTATTTCATTTAATCATAAAATAATTATATATGATGGGAATCAACATCTATCTTGGATCATGTCACTTTTAAGCCTGTATAGATTCTACTTCTATAATTTACAATTAAATTATTTTAAGTAAGCTATACAGTGAAACTCCTTTCCTTTACTTAGATGCCAAACCAAGGACCATTGTCCAAGGGATAAGATAATTTTGACATAGCTACTATTTTGAACTCTTAAATAGCAAAACCATTTTCCATATATATATATATATACATAAAATAGCTTTTTATTCCAAAACGAAATTTTACAAATCTCCAATGGAAAATTAAGTATACTAACATCTATCTTTATTAACAAAGGACACACTTTTATCTAACTAATTCCCAGCTCTAAAAAATCTTTGAGCCATAATAAGAGAATCTTGACATATTCTAGGGACACTTGTTTAATAGACTGATAAAGTTTAAAAATAAGAACTATATGAATTACAGGTAGAAAGAAAAGAAACTGATAAAAATAGAAATTGACAAGGGTTTTAAATTGCCACAGTATCCTTCAGTATATAAAAACCATTCATGAAAAAGCAGGGATAAATTCACACATTGAATTAATTTTGGAGCAAAGTCTAGTGCCATTGCAATTAGAAAGTGTCTTTTAAAATTGCTTGTCAGAAGTGGACCAAGTGAAGAAAAAAAATCCTTTGTCATATATAACTTGCCTATTGGTAGAAGATAAAAGATAGAAAATAATCTACAAAAACTGTACAAAACCTTGATTCAATAGGCACTCCAGAAGGCTATGGACTTTATCTTTATATCATATAAACTGATGTTCCACAGAATGTCTGTGAATATTAAGCTTGGCATATGCCAAATCAGATCTTATACTGTGCACTAGACTTTTGTAGGGATTTGGAGGGGGGTGAGCAGCAATGTTAATCATTGGGGAAAAAGAAAAATTCTTTAAGAAATTGTCATAGTTTACTTGATTAATGCTAACTTCAGACTCAAGCCTAGTTTCATTTTCAGGTGTATCTTTTATTTTGTTACCTGCTTCAAACAATGCTGATGACCATTCCTCAACCTTCCAAGCAAAGCAAAACATATCATAAAGTGAATTGAGCTGTGAGGCTGTGAGAAGGTGGAAAAGGAGACAGGGATAATTAAACAGATTGATTTAGTGCTTATTCAGCACAGGGAAGAAAGTGTGTCAGTAACAAGTCATTACAGAATGAAGTATGGGATGGGGAGAGAACTTAAAAATAATTTGAAAGAAATCACAAATACGTTGACTTCTCATAAACTTCCAAAGTCAACAAAATGATCCAGGAAATATAGCTGTGGTTTTATGGATGGAAAGAACGGAACTCCTTGTTTTCAGCATAAAAGGTACTTGTTTAGTTTTACCTTAAACATCTAACACCAAAGAAAATTGGCTGTAGGGATAGGTGAGAGGAGGAATAAGAGAACTACTACTCCTACTCTTCACATATTGGATTAATTTCCAAATCATCTCCTTAGCCCTCCTGCATATTTTTCCATTGCTATATTTTTCCTTTCATATTAAATCATTTTGCTTATTATAATTCTAGTTATCTTAGAGTCTCAACTCCAAACTATTTCTACTAAGAGTCTTTATTAAGTACTAATGCCCCCAGTGTTTTTCTATAAGTTTACTTTCCTCCTTTGGATATATTATGGAATTTTTTTTTTGTTTTTGGTCTTTTATGGTTCCTCAGGAGTCCAGAGTCAATCCATTATACCTGACTGGGCAAATTGTGTTCTGAGCCTAAAATATTGAGGCTCACAACCTTTAGTTGCCTGGGGACCATCAGAACTATACTGAGAGGCATATAATACTGAGGTACAAACTCAATTTTGCACATGCAAAGGCCTATATCAACTCCTCTTTAAGTTATCTTCTTGCATCCCTCTTCATGTCTTTTTCTCTGTCAAAATATTTTTGTAAACATTTTTCATTCTGATTTATTTTTCTATTGACCTTAGTGAAGCAAAATATATTGCATTTTCCCCTAATTTTTTTTATAACACCATGATTTACCGAATTGTTCCTAATATGGCTGTTTCAGGTATTAAATGTTTAAACTCCAATCCTTTCATTCGTGTGAACTTCCCTCTATTAGTGTTACCATTTTTCTAGCCACCAACCAAGTCTTTCCTCTTGCAGACACAAACAAATTTACTTCTTACTTTTTATTCAAAACAAAAGCAAATTACCTTAGATCAATATGGGTAAATTTGTAGGAATTGTCATATCTCTCTATGGTGTTATTAAAGCCACTGCCTAAAAGCTTATTGGGCTATTGGTGGTGCTATTTAAGCCTTCTGTGTTACTGTTTAGGCTTACTGAGTTTTGTGGTCTACTACAGAAATTTCCTATCAGGTTTGCTATGATCCGACAGGGCTAACACAACTAGGTATAATAGTAATTTTGAAGTGTTGCATGGCCAACATGTGGTCGCACAGTCCAGGATCTATAGCTCTAGAATAAATCTGGTGATGGCTATTTAAAGGCTAAGTTGTGGAGTGATGCAATTTCTTTCAGAGATTTAGAAGTTCTGCCAAATTTTGAAAACCATAAAGAATGACTAGTCTTATTTATTTTTCTTATTCTGATATATACCACCATGCTTAGCATTTAAAAGATACTCTCTTAATATTGATGATTGGTCTTAGAATTGTTAACCTTTGGAATTGTTATCATTTCTGCCCATGTAATTTTCTTGGTATTTATTTCCTCATATATGCATTTTAAAAAAGAACTAAAGATGTAAGTCATTATGTCTTTTATCTGTGTTCTTAAACCTATGAGCATGAGGAGCCATCATGTAATATATTGATTTTCTTACAAAGAAATATCAGATAAGGCAATCTAGTGAAAGACAACAAAATCTTTAAAAAACAATTTCATTACTTTGCTCAATAGGCGACAAAAAATCAAGTATAGAACATAAAATATTAAATATTAACTTATAAACAGTGGGAAACATGAAATCTAGAATAAAGCTTCAGCAATTTTATCCCCTTCAATATTCACATGCTCATGGATTTCCCTGTGTACTTTTCTTTCAAGGCTATTTATTTAATAACAAATAGAATTTTAAAATTCTATCAGAAGTTTTTGATTAAACCACATGAAAAAGAGTACTTTTGGGGGCCTGGCGGTGGCGCTGGAGGTAAGGTGCCTGCGCTAACCTAGGATGGACCGCGGTTCGATCCCCCGGTTCCCCATATGGTCCCCTGTGTCTGCCAGGAGCGACTTCTGAGCAAATATCCAGGAGTAACCCCTGAGCGTCACCGGGTGTGGCCCAAAAACCAAAAAAAAAAAAAAAAAAGAGTACTTTTTATAGCATTCCTCTAGAATTAAAAAATAAATCAATCCTAAATGCACTTAAAAATCCTCCATGAGTGCCCCAAAATAATCTATATGATTTTATTTGAAGTGTACACATTTTAGAATAACAATAGTAATTAGGTTGCCATAATTGTGTCAAGATATTTTGAGATATTTTAGATTAAACTTTTTGGGGTATTTTGGGCCACACTGCTAGTGCTTAGAGACTATTTTTTTCCTCAGTGCTTGTGGTTATGTTCAATGGTGCATGGAGAATCATGCAGTATTAGTGAGCAAATCTATACATCCTGCTTGTAAAGTATGTGTTCCATCCTTTGAGATATGTTTGCATTCCTTTTAATTACATTTTACACAAAAGTAAAGAGTCAAAAGTCTGTCTCAGTAAGAAACAGGTTTAACTCTTTCTAGAATTCTGCTATTTGCCTTTCTATAATGGCCAAAGAAAATGGGACCACAATTGACTAAAAACTAAGAATTAGGACCTGTTTAATTCATTTTTTATCCAACGCAACCTGTTTAATGATGTCAAGTAAAATAATTAATTGAAAAAGTAATGATTTTCTTAGCTAGAGTACTTGCCTATTTTCTCAAGCACTAGAGAACTTGGTCCTTAAACATAATTTATTGTGTCAATGGGCAGAAGAAATGAAGGAAATATATTGGGTATGGAGAAAAGGAGAAACTACAAAATTAAAAAAAAAAGAAAAGGGAAATGAGTTCAAAGATCTTGTCATTACATAAATATATTTTAAAAATATTTCAGAATCCATCAGGTAAGAGAGCTCCCAGATATCAGCTACAATTTAACAGTTGGAACTCATTCTACAATTATATCAGTTATATTGAAATACATCCAAAAGAGCATTTCCTTATAGAACATAAAGTTATACAGTATAAATAATTAAGAACAAACAAAGCAACCCCAAATATTTTAACAAGAAAACACAATTTTCTCTACTTCTTCTATCTACTTTTTCTTTGTGTGTTAAATGAAATATTCATATATAATGTCTTATTTAAAGATACAAAATTCATTTATTGAAACTATAGTGCAATTCTTGAAGCAAGATGGTTAAAAGGTAACAGTTGAGCAGTTGGAAATAGCATTATGGGAATGAATATGACTGTTTTCCTTATATTTTCATAGCTTTACAGTCATGCTGAAGAGATCTAGCTATCAGAATATGCTCCAAATGGTATAACTTTGCATTTATAATGTTGCTTTAATTGTCTAGTCAAAAAGCTCTTCAAGGAACCCTTAAACAAAAAGCATCTTGACTTTATAAATAGTATTTGGTCGTCAATCAGTCCAAAAGTTGGATTTGAAACCTAAGTTCTATTTCCATAAATTTATTCAGAAGGAAGTTTTCAGAGAATGTGTGTTTATATTTAAAAACATGTATGAAATTCAATAAAATACTTTGAGTAAATTAAGTTGGGTTTATAATATTGAAAAATATTGCTCCTTTCTAACTGAAGGGTGAATTTTGATTTAAATTCATTAAAATATTCAAGTGAACATTGTGGACTATTTACTATTTATGTCCACAGTAGGAAGTTTAGGAAAAATAGAATTAAAAATAACATTAGAGAAGAAAATTAAGTGGAAAAGATAAATAAGAACATAGTATGTAACTCTGGTGGTGATTTGTGCTTTGAAATTTCAAATGAAAAAGCAGAAAGGAGATGTTTTACAATAGAGGCCAGAAAAACTAAGAGGGGGGATCATTTGAGAAGAGATTTGAAAGGGAGGGAATAAGTTGTTATCTGAGGAGTGCAAAACAAGCATAGGCAAAGAATAAGTAAAAGTCTTGAGGCAAGGGTTTAATTGTATCTGTGATGTCTGAAGAATAAGAAGGAAGACAACATGGTTAGAAGAGTCTAAGTTGGTTAGAGGAGAAGGGATTGGTGTTGAAAAGATACCAAAGGGACCACATCATAGACATTATATACTATAAAACAGACTTTGGATTTCATTCTGATTTTCTAGGAAACACCATTAAAACAACATGGCAGACCTGAAAATCCCTCAGCAATACCCACACAAAAATCTGGAAATATGCCAGAGCTGCCTTGCCTTGGCTCACAATGATTGCCAAGGAACCAGATGCTGTTGCTTGAAAAACATTCTACAACTGCCCAACTTCTGTGCCCTACGATTTCCACTCAAAATAAAGCCTCCAAAATAACACAGAATGAAAAACAATGTGAATAACCATGCATAAAAACATCTTATTGAAATTATTAAAATATGCATATTGAAAAAAACAACTGCATGAGAGGAAAGTATACTACTTTCTAACAGTTACCTATTTAAGCAATGGATAGAACAAATGTTACTGGCTGAAAACAAATGCATGTTATTTTTAAATGTTTGAACTATTTTAAAACAGAACTTAGATTTAAATTTCTCTGGGGATTTTGGAACATGAATGCTATGTCAATGACAAAAATTCAGAGTTGTGGGGCCAGAGCAGTGGTGCAAGAGGTAGGGTGTCTGCCTTGCACACGCTAACCTAGGACGGACCAAGGTTTGATCACCTAGTGTCTTATATGGTCCCCCAAGTTAGGACTAATTTCTGAATGCATAGCCAGGAGTAACCCCTGAGCACCACCGGGTTTGGCCCAAAAACCAAAATAAAAAATAAAAGCAAAAACAAAAAAAAAATCACAGTTGTGATGAAATGTACAAATTGATTAGAAATATCATATTAATAATGAGATATTCTCACATACATATTTAGAGATAATGAGGTATTTTGAATACATTTCTAAGTGATTTCTAAGCAACAGATAATTTAAAATATCCTCATCTTATATTTCCTCCAGTATTTAATTCCAATAAATTAATCACCATCTCCATTAACTGTTACTTTTTAAACTGCTAATTAATAGAATTACCACATGGAAAAGTGCAGCATATCTTGCAGTATTTAAATATGCCATTTGCATCTACATTACATTGTTTTATATATAATATTTATTATATTACCCACTGTACTACTATATTACTTGTAGAAATAAATAATACTTATTTCCTGTTTAGCAGAAATGATATCATATATACTGGCTCAAATAGAGTTGATAAGTATACAATGTACTTTTTTGTCACTAAATCTTATAGTGCTATATATTTAAATAACACAGCCTATAATTTTACTATGGCAGATTAAGCAGATAATAGTTAATTTAAATACCTGAGAAAGAAACAGGAAAACAAGGTTTATATGTTGCTATAGTGGCAAGATAGCATAGTGATTAAGACTGTATACTCTTTAATTACAACTACTTTTTACTTACTGTAGTCTTAGAATTTTAAAAATCTCATTGTATCTTTACCTTTATATCTGAAAACTGAGAGAAACCTCATTATGGAGTCAATGAGATAATACACATTATATACTTATAATTGAGGTGGTATTGAGTACTTGTATGAATAATTGTGGTCTATTAAAATTCCTATTGATGGGGCCCGAGAGATAGCACAGCAATAGGACTTTGCCTTGCAAACAGCTGACCCAAGACTGATGTTGATTCAAATACCAGTATACCATATGGTCCCCTGTGCCGGCCAGGAGCAATTTCTGAGCACAAAGCCAGGAGTAACGCCTGAGCACCACTGGGTTTGGCCCAAAAACCGACCCCTAAAATTTTTTTAATTC
>PVKC010000473.1:0-16862 GCA_004027635.1 Crocidura indochinensis | reverse complement strand
GTGAGTTAAACATGTACAATATGTTGATGTAATAAATATTTATAATGTAAATGGTGAGTGTTATTAGGTTAATTGACATACCTTCATGGTAATTTTTACCTAAATATGCTTTACTTATAGAGAAGCTTGGAAAGAGAACTTTTGCTATCTAATAGTAAAAACATTCTACAAAATTATTAAATAAATTTTCTCCTACAACACACAGAAATACAGGTGTGTGTGCATATACACACAATAGGAAGGACATTCATTCCTATAACTTGAGAAAATAATAGAATTTCTTATTTTTAATAATATATTTAAACACTGTGATTACAAGCATGATTATAGTTGGGTTTTAGTAATTAAAAAGAACATCCCCCTTCACCAGTGCAACATTCCCACCACCAACACCCCCATTTCTGTTCTGCTTTTAGGAATGACTCCCCCTCTCAATCCACTACTTTTAGTTAGTATTTGAAGTCTCTACCAAACTTGATGTTCACACTAAGGGACAGCATAGTTTTGAGAAATACTTCAGAATTATTAAGTGCATTTGTTTTCTAGAAAAATCACCTAGGCATTTATGGAACAAAGAATTTGTTTTTATTTTCAGTATTCATTGTTGGACAGAGAGAATTCTTTAAATGTTCAAATTCGTATGTTAGAAGGGATGTGCTGGAACCTAACTGTCTCCTGTAAGCCTAACATAACATCTCCTGACCAGAAAAATTTCATTGCCTGAAGAAAAATCCCAGGTTTAGTTTGTTTAGAGCATAATTTTGAGTGGACCATGGAATATTTATGTCTCTATGGAGCTCTTTGAAGGAATCATACTATGTTTTTGTGCCTTTCGTGGGTCAGAGGTTCAAATCAGCACTTCTTTTGTCATTCCTTATATGTTTGACTATAATTTACAGCTCAGCAAGAGGAGGCATAAAACAAAAGTGTCGATTTTATTTAATCAACTAATTCTAGTTAATCAAAGATGTCTAGCCAAACAACCCAGCATGAAACTCTGGGAAGAAAATATAGGAAGAATGAATCATTTTGTCAAACAACACATCTCATGATGTAAACACATATGTCTCTTAAAGGAAATTTTATCGTTTCCACATTATCGGCATACAAAAGGAGTATTCTTGTCATAGACCTGTTGGTGTGACTGTGGAGTCACCATCATTGGAAACAAGAGCCTGATTAGGTTCCCACAGATATGAATAGACTTTCCTTTTTAGTAAAATGGCTGCTTTTATTCCTTTTTAAAACAGACTGGTAATTGTCACCCTAAAAAACACTGAATTGTACTAGGGCAACATTTGTTTCTGCTCTTTTTTCCCATCTTTTTAGAATCAGCCAATAGCATTGCTATCCCTTCTGGTTGGTCCTCTTCTGGAAAGTCTGAGTTAATCCACAGCTGTGTGAATGTGAAAAAGGGACACAGCAGGCTAAGTCTGTTGGGTCTCTTGTCTGTTAATAAAGTGCACAGTCTGCAGGACAGATGTTAAGAGGATCTGCTTAATAAGTCAGTGGCAGAGATCCTGACCTCTGCCAAGGAACATTTTATTATTCTAGAAAGGGGTATAATTGCAAGGCACTAACAATTAGAAGAACCATTGCTTTTCTCAATAGAATTTTATTCCTTGTTTCATTATTTGGTTGAAATACAGTATCAAGGCCCATTCATTTCATTGAGAAGCAATGTGCTACTATGATTGGACTTAAACCGCAGATTATAAGATTTCCCCAAATCCCAATGAAATGGTTGGACCTTGGCTTTGTTTCAATCTTAAACCATTTTGTTTATTCTGCATGTATCATTACACTATTTGTACTGTTTCACTTGCCACAGGGTACCACTGTACTAAGAGCACTCTCAATCTTACCAAACAGTCCCCTAACTGTTGAATCTAGTATAAAGGGAAAATGTAAACCAGAGATCAAATTAATAGAGAAATATCACATCATAAAATTGTTAGTTTATTTTACACCACTCTGCTATTTATCCTATGAATAAAATCACATCTTCCACATGCACTATGAATTCCTAAGTGAAATATAAGAGGTATGTGACCCTCTCTGCACCTTTCTAATCTCTCCTTCTATTGTAGTTCTCTTAGACTGTGCCAAACTATCAACTCTTGAATGTGCAGTGCTGCCTATCACTATTATCCTATGGCCAGCTGTCTTTACAGTGCTGTTTCTCTCTATACTTCTGTCATTTGGTATTCTTCCCCCATAAACCTAGTGAATTTACTTCTATCAAGTTTAAAATTTGACATCATCTCGGACATGAAGATAGTCAATACTTTCTTAGGCAGAGATTAACACTTCCTCTTCCCATAGTATTTCCATTTTGGAAACACTTCTGTTTGAATAATTATCATATTTTTGACTAGATCAAGGGCACTTTAAAGGCAACAGAATTAAATTCTTTTGCTCTTAGTTTAAAAAATAGAGAAAAATGTGTACTACACAGTTGGTAACTAATAAATATTTGAAGAATGAACATGAGTGAACTGATTAAATAATATTATGTTAATATGCTTATATTCTAGCCATTACTTGTATTCTAGCCATTACTGCTACTAGCACTATTGTGTGAGCTTATAATCTATATTCTTTTTATCAGTTTCAAAAAACTTGACAATCTCCATTTACTTGGTCCATTCCATTGCATAAAAAAAATTGTGGGGGCCAGAGAGATAGCATGGTGATAGGGCGTTTGCCTTGCACGCAGAAGGACAGTGGTATGAATCCAGACATTCCATACGGTACAGAGCCTGCTAGGGGCCAGGAGTAACCCCAGAGCATTGCCAAGTATGACCCAAACAACCCCCCCAAAAAAATTTCCACCTGGCCAGGATATAGTAGAGGGATTAGGACATAGGCTGGTATGTACCTGACCTGGTTCAATTGTCATCACTACAGGTCTTTAAGCATTACCCAGTGTGGCCCTGAAGTCTTCAGCAACATCATGTTGGCCAAGGTGTCACCAGCACTACAGGGATCAAAAACACATTACATTTTTAAGACCTTACTTTGAACTACTGACCTAATTGGCCAAGAGTTACCAGAGAGATTTTGGGGACCACTTGTCATTGCTAGCCCCCCCCCCAAATACTAAAACAAGATGAATTACACACGCAACACACACAATATAAAATCTTATCCTTACCTATCCCATATTAAAGCATGATATCTGATGTCAACTAATATAACCTTATTTTATTTCAGTTCATTATGACCAAAATTTATTTATCAGAAAGAGTAAAACTTAATTCTTCAGCGTTCCCTCACATTTTTGCACTCCCAGCCCAAGTCACTTTACAAGCTATATGAATTTGGTCAAGTGAGTTCTCTGTCTCTTTAACTGTAAAACTGGACTGCATGTAAAGCACTTTTCACTATTTTTGTTGAATTTATTTCTAACATTTCTCTAGTGTCATTCGATTGAATTGGGTTGTAAGAAGATTAATTTGCCAAAGTTCATAGAACCTATGGTCAAGTTGGAATTTGACACTCAAGGTTTCTAAGCTCTTCCTGGTTCTAGAAGTCAAAATTATTTTATAATATCAGTGTATTTGTAATGGGTTTTGTTCCCCTGTTCCAATATCATGCCTTTTTTCTTGATCTTGTATAAAATCCAATATAAAGGACCTTAATTAGTACAAGGCCATCACTTCTTCCTAAAGAGCATTAGCTAGAACTTCTGCTGTTTGACCAAAAGAGCAGTTAACATATCCATTTGGACAAAAAGGCTCCAAAATGCCTATAAACAAATATTATGGCTAATCAATAAAGGAGTCCTACTTTATTCATTTTGATCGCTTTAAAATACGTTTTCACTTAATTGATTTTCTACATGGGCATCTACTATAAGAGACAAGGAATGACTTCCTTGTCTATAAGAGCACCTAAAGAATACAATACATGTTTTAACAAATTAGTTGAATTAATGAACAAGGGAGATACAAATATAAGTATGTGGAGAGAAGTGTGGTGTTTGAAATTCTATCATATAGTGGACATAACACTAAGTTGTTTTGTTACTTTATTCAATCTTCACAATATGGAAAGTGTCATATCCCCATTTCACAGACAAGGTGACTTTCTGAGGGAATTAGCTCAGTCAATCAAATTTAGTTGAAGAGATCTCATGGTCCTACAAGCATAGTTTTTTTTTTTCTTTGGTTTTTGGGTCACACCCGGCAGTGCTCAGGGGTTACTCCTGGCTCCATGCTCAGAAATTGCTCCTGGCAGGCATGGGGGACCATATGGGGCACCGGGATTCGAACCGATGACCTTTGCATGAAGGGCAAACGCCTTACCTCCATGCTATCTCCCGGGCCCCACAAGCATAGCTTTTTAAAACATTTCCTTACCATTCACTATTGTATGCACAGAAAATTATTTCCTCATTGTAGTTAGCCTGACTGTCTGATACAAGAATAATATTATTTAACAGGAGTAATATACTAATTACTTGATGATATCTAGTCATTTTCCTATTGATTTGTAAGATATGGCCGTATTTGACTGTGGAGTTCATGATTAGGAAAAATTGGCAGAGGTAGACCTGAACTTGGGAATGGCTAATAATGGTTAACTTGGGAATGATAAATAATGTTTGACAAGTTTGATGTGCAATTAAAAATCCTTACTTATTAAAATCACTGATAGATTGCTAGAAAAGTAAGAGATTTCACACAAATCAGTCACATACAAATTTCTAATATCTCAACAAAGTCTCCCACTTTTTGCTTTTGCTTTTATTCCTTGTTGCACCTTGCCTAAACCAGTGATTTAACTATGTATTATTCAGGGACTGTCTCTTGGGGCCAGGAACAAATATTTCCTTGGACTTCAGTATATTCTGAGTAATAAATAGCACTAATACTATTGGTCATTTGTTTTCTTTATTTTGGGGAAGGAACTTCTAAAGTCTGGAAGACAATTCTGTTATAGTAACTGAATGGGGAAAAACTACTTCATTCAACTACATGAGTGTTCTTACTTTATTAAAAAAAAAGCCTTTTTTATTTTTGTTTTTTGGCAGACTAATTGTTAATCTAATGAAAATATGACACAAAATCACTTTTCTTATGGAGTTTTAAATTTGACCTCTGAGAAGTTTGATCCATTTCAATGACTGAAGTAATACCTTTACTCTTTGAGCATTAAATTTTCCATTGAAATAAAGTTTAGTTAGAAGGAATTTCAAAAATACTATTTTCTAAATTAAAAAAAATTGCTTTCCCAGATTACAAGAACAGAAGTTGGAAAATGCAGTTCAATCATTTTCTACAGCCTCTCAGGTCAGCCTTGTGCCACTGTTAATTAAATATAACCCCTTTAGAATACAAGAGGTTAAGTGAGAGCAAGACAGCATACTTCACCAATAAATTACCATGAGCACAAATGGCCATAATCTGTTTATAAGAAGAATTCCTGAAGAGTGTAGGTCTCACTGATAAAAAAAAAATTATAAGAAGAAAAGTAACATAATATGACAACTATTCATGGCAAAATACATTTGAATTACACATTTCCACAACCATTGTGCTTAAATAATATATATCATAAAGAAAAACTATGTAACAGATGGCTTTACCTCTGAGAAGCAAATGCAGACCAGTTCCCAGAGTGATGAAGTGAAACTTCAAAAGTTAGTGTGTTTTTCAGTCAATTTCTTACCAAAAAAGTCTTCTCTTAAAGTTAAATTTTTCCCCCAGAAATATAAGAAATAGTATATTTTCTTTTTAGCAGATGCTGTGTCATTTGAAACTCAACCTGACCAAATTCTAAAATTGAAAAATTCCTGAAATGATTTTATAGTAGCCACTTGAATTAGAAAACTCACTCTAGACTCCTGGCTTTATGGCACTGAAAAGTTTCATACAGTGTCCAGATATATTCGTAAATTAAGTCTCTTAAAATAAAGCCTTTTAATAGTCTATAATTAGTCTTGTCTCTCTGAACATGCCTTTACTGTAAATGCTCCTTCCTGACTTTGCTATTGTCCCAAGATTCCTGAGAAGAAAGCAGTCAAGCGATAATTCAATATTACTGCTGCTTCGGTGCACTAATCACTTAAAGAGCAGCAAAGACTGTGCTCTCTGCCCACAGCTCCCACAGTCTCCTGGCCTGAGGCAGGCATCCTGACTCAACAACAGCCAGATGTCAAGAGGAATCCCCAGGTCCTGATACAGCAGGCACTCCATTCCAGTATGCTGTGACATCTGTTTCATCTGAACATGCTCAGAAAGCAGTTCAAGGTAGGGAGGGGGAAGGACACTATCCCCAATGAATCCAGGACACATCTAAACTTTGAAATGATAAGGCGGTCCCCCAACCTCTCCAACAAATAATAGGTTTTGGCATTCAGCAGAAAACATTCCAAGAATCTTCCTCAAAAGAGAGTTACTGATAAGACAGTTTTAAGGATGGTAACTTCTTATCCTTGTTAAACTCTAAAAGTTTGAAGTTCCTTCCGGTAATTTAAGTAGAAATTTTGAAAACAATGAATTCTTTGGGATTTCAAGAATTGACTTGTAAGTAATTTCTTTTATGATTTAATTAAGTTACTTTTATCCCTCTATTATTACAGTAAGGGAGGTTAAACAAGAAGGCATCTAAATCACAATTTTCTGCACACAAATCAATCAAGTTTAAAATAAGAGAATCCTTGTCAAGAACCTAAAAAATGACTTAAAACATATATTTGCTATTAGTTTGTTTAACAGATGTGTATTCTAATTTAGACATTAAACAACCTGGATCTCACCTTTTTTCTTCTTAAATATAGAATTGCATTAAAGCACATTTATTAAAAAATAAGTATAGATTATTTTTGCTTATTAAGCTTTAGAAAGCGGTAGAGTAGGGATTCTATTTGTACATTCAAGTTTACTAACATAACTTATATAATCAGATTATCACTTTTGATTTTTAGAGAGAAATTTGAAGGAAATTTAGATAGCTTCCTTTGTAATATGTAATTCACATATCAAATACAGGATCTGCCAAGAAAAATTCCATTCTTCCAATAGGATCTTGGTAATAATATCTTAAAAACCAATGAATGGGTTTTAAGTCCTGACTAAATCTTATATAAACTTTACTCTGATACATAACTTTTTTTCCTTTACTGGAGTAATAATATTTTACTGAAAGTCAGGGTACATGATATACAATTGAAAAGATAACTTGAGGAGAATTCTGACTGAGTCATTAAGTTATAAGAGACTGGTTAGAATGAAAATATTAGTTTGAAATTCAGGGTGAAAAAAACTAGGGACAAATAATCAGGTAGTTTTAAAGTTTAAAAACATCTGGACATGGCCATTCAATTTTAGATAGACAGGTGGGCATTCTATTACGATCAGTAAGAAATAAAATGTCATGACTTTTTTTTAAGTTTTTGGACTGCACCTTGCAGGGTTCAGGAATTACTCCAAATTTTATGCGTATTGTAGTAGTTACTGTAGAGCAGTCAGTAGCATATCCGGTCTTTATATATATGGCCAGTAGCATCTTCACCTCCAAATTACAAGAAAAAATATCTACAAACATTATCAACAGAATCTTGAAGCAAGGTGAACATTGTTCCTAGTTAAGGACCAATAATTTAGAAAAGTATCTAGCAGGTAACCAGCACTAAAAATATCTGTTGAAATGCTGAAATATTATATTTGTCAGGTTTATATATATATATACAATTTCTGAGTATTATTATTGATTAGCTTCCTTTATCCAAAAGTCTTAATAAAACATAAGAAACAATCAATGTTTTGTCCCTGTAACAGGCATAATTTCAATAGGAGCTTTACAAAGGATGCGATGCTTTATTATTTCTTTAATTCAAATAAATAATAGAGTGAAGACAAGATAAATAACATAAATAATTAATTTGCCAAATTAAAAAAGCTCTATTTAAAAATATTTTCAAATGAGAATTAAAATGCGTGTACTTTGGAGGGCTTGAGATAGTCAAAATATTTTATGCAATAAAAAATTATACACATCTACCATTCATATCTTATTCATATTGTCCAGCATCATTAAGCCAAGAATATTATAAGAGGTCAAAAATCATGCTCTAAGTTAAGTTAATTATGGCTTAGAGACATTTTGATTATAAGGATAATAATTGGTGCTCTAAGGGTAGCACCCAGTAAGGATGAACTCAGTGGTTTCTGGAAATTAAGAAGTCTCACCTAGGGGCCGAATAGCACAATGGGTAGGGCATTTGCCTTGTATGCTGCCAACCCAGATTCAATCCCAACATTCCATATGGTCCTCCCCAGACTGCCAGGACTGATTCCTGAGCAAAGAGCCAGGAGTAACCCAAGAGCACAGCCAGGAGTGTCCCCCTCTCCCCAAAAAACAAAAAGCAGTCTCACCTAGTGACTTTGGACATTCATTTACTAAAAGTCTAGGGATCTGAAGAAATTTATTTGCCTCTATTGTCTTCCATCTTTAGTGATATCTTATTTTTTAAATATATCAAATTATTTACAAATTTCAGTATAGCTAAATATTCATTAATTACAAATAAAAGGTAATTTTGTACTCATAAGATTGGAAGGAAGAATTAAATTATTTCTTCTCAATTTGACATAAATAGCTCTACTGATGTCATATTGCAAGGAAAGAATAAAATAAGGAAATATATATATATATATATATATATATATATATATATTTGGTTTTGGGGTCACACCCAGTGATGCTCAGGGGTTACTCTTGGCTATGCACTCACAAGTCGCCCCTGGCCTGGGGGACCATATGGGGTACCCGGGGATCGAACTGAGGTCCTTCCAAGGTTAGCGCAGGTAAGGCAGGCACCTTACCTCCAGCGCCACTGCCCAGCCCCGGAAATATATATTTTTAAATATCCATAATCAAACAGTATTGGGTACGCCAATGGTGTTTGATGGTTCTTGTTTATTTATATTAATTTGAGAAAATCTGTTAGAGATCTATTTAGGTTCAAAGATATTTAAGATAATCTAGTTATTATTCTAATCCTAATAATCTATAACAGTCAAAATAAAGTAAATGTTTTCAAATAACTATTTGAAGAGCTTAACTAATATTACACCCTGAATGTACAATTTAGGTGGATTTACGCAAACATGAATATCTATATGAGCAACTCTAATTAATAGGATAAAGCTAATAGAGTAGCAATACATATCTATAAATTCTATTGATCAAAATTGTACACTTGTACTGGGCCATGCAAACATACCCTCTCAACACTTCTTTTTTTCAGTTATTGGGTCACACCTGACCACACTCAGGGGTTAGTCCTGGCACTGCACTCAGAAATCTCTCCTGGCAGGCACAAGGGACCGACCATATGGGATGCCGGGATTCAAACCAATGTTTGGATCAGCCACTTACAAGGCAAACGCCCTACCGCTATGCTATCTCTTTGGCCCCAATTCTCAACACTTCTTAATGAATTACTATTCAATTTTTACTAATGCTGTTAAGATATAAATACTACTCAAACATATTTAAAGATTAAATGTACTTTTCATTAAAACTCCATAATTTTTTACATAAATAGAAAAAATAATCTAAATCCATTTAAACACACACATAGACAAATAACAAAACAACCTTGATGCCAGAGCAATGCACAGTGTTCAATCACCGGCATCCCAGATGGTTCCATGAGCCTGCCAGAAGCTATTTCTGAGTGCAGAGCCAGGAGTAACCAGATTGTTGCCAGGTGTGCCCCAACTCCTCCCCAAATACAAACTGAAGAATTGTGTTTATAAATTGTATTTAAAATTTATGGGGCCCGGGAGATAGCATGGAGGTAAGGCGTTTGCCTTTCATGCAAAAAAGTCATCAGTTCGAATCCCGGTGCCCCATATGGTCCCCTGTGCCTGCCAGGAGCAATTTCTGAGCATGGAGCCAGGAGTAACCCCTGAGCACTGCCGGGTGTGACCCAAAACCCAAAAAAAAATTAATTTAATTGCATTTAAAATACAAATTGAATAATAAAATACCTGATATCAAAATAGATTCCAAAGCTACAGTAATCAAAACAGTGTGAAGATGATATAAATAAATATAGAACCAGGAGATAGAATGTTCTCAAGAATTCCAGAAATAAATTCATACATATACATATGATCTGGTGCTCAAAAGGCCCATGGCAAAAATTAATTTCTTTAGTAAGTGGTGATTAAAATGAAAATACTCATTCAAAATATTTAATGAGATTTTTATCACAAACTACATACAAAAATAACTTTAAAAACTTAAATATAAGCATTAAAATCAGGCTGCATGCAAAGAATCTGAATTCAAAATCTCAAAAAAGTTCTATCAATTCACTCATTTATTGTAGACATTTTTACAACAATCAAGGCATAGACACAAACTCAATATTGAGGTGAACAAATAAAAAAATGTGGTCCTATAAATGAAATGAATATTATCAGCCCTTAAATGAAAGATTAAACCCTCTCACTTACAATAACAAGGATGAAAATAAAAGACAATATGTTTTAATGTAAAACATAATATGTGAAAACACTTTACAGGAGTAACTTAAAATGACAGTCAAGTTCACAGAAGCCGAAGTTGATGGTGGTTTTCTGGGACTAGTGAAAGAAAACAGAAGATTTTAGTCTGAGGGTACAAAGCTTCAGTTAGGCAAAATGATTGATCATTAGAGATTTTACTGTACAACATAAACCTATCATATATACTGTATCATATATGATTTGATATAGACACATTATATGATAAGAGCTAGAGCTTTTTTAGATATGCTTACCACACAAAACAACAATATTGTAGATAAAATTTGTAAGAAGAGAATTTGTATGTCTTAAATATATATTGTAGTGATGGCTTTACATATACATACTTATCTCCAAGTTCATCTAATTGTGTATATTAATTATGCAGCATTTTCCATGTCAATAACATTTTAATATAGTTTAAAATTTTTTCCATCTGATATGCCAAATTATTTCATCATTTCTCTTTCTTATTTACATTTCTTAAATTTTGCATAACCTATACTGATTGGAAACTGAAATAAGAAATTCCAGTCTAAAATACTAAATGTTTTATATTAAATATTTCTAAAATATTAGAATGTTCCACTTTCAAGTTGTCCAATATCATCTTAATCACATAATCTCTCAAATTCTATGATAACACATAATATACAAATATGTATGAATGATACATGTTATCAACCATTTAAATAGTTCCACCAAGCCCCAGCTTAGTAAATAGAAATGTCACTATAGTAGAAATTCTTGCATCCTACACACAATCTTTTTAATATAAATAGATAATCTTTAAAAATAATAATAATAATAATAATAAATGCCACCTAACCATTCTAAGATTGACATGAATCATGGGCTTAAAAACTACTAGATCGGGGCCGGGCAGTGGTGCTGGAGGTAAGGTGCCTGCCTTGCCTGCGCTAGCCTAGGACGGACCACGGTTCCATCCCCCGGTTTCCCATATGGTCCCCCAAGCCAGGAGCGACTTCTGAGCGCATAGCCACACTCTGAGCGTCACCGGGTGTGGCCCAACCCCCCCCCAAAAAAAAACCCCTACTAAATCTGTATTTTTCAGTAGACAAATAAAATATTTGCTATGGAAAAAAAAAAAAAAGAAAACAGGAGCCGGAGTGGTGAAAAAGAGCAGTAAGGTGTCTGCCTTGCCAGTGCTAACCTAGGACTGTGGTTCGATTCCCTGGTATCCCATATGGTCTCCCAAGCCAGGAGCAATTTCTGAGCTCATAGCCAGGATTAACCCCTGAGTCTCACTGGGTGTGGCCCCAAAACAAAACAAAAACAAAAACAAACAAATATTCCACATTGGGATCTCTATTGTGTAGAATGAACAAGTGAGGTTTCAACTGAATAAATAAATGTTGGTGGAAATGTTACAGTATGAAACATATAACTTCCCTGACTTTTTTAATTCCTGTTTGGGATTCCTACTAAGACATCTGTCCTAGAGAAATAAAGAAAAGTCAAAAAACAATGCAAAATATAAAGGCATTTCATGATTTTTAGAAATATAGCCTGTAATTGTATTTGAACATATTTATAAAGTTTACAATAATACACAAATCATTAGTCAAGCAGAATTTTTTTATAAACTCAATTTTTTTTTGGTTTTAAGATAATAGAAAAAGCCTGAGTTAGTATAGCTTATTTCACATGCACCCTGTCAAACTCCATTAGCTGTTTGTCTGATGCAATGTTCATCTATACTCACAAAGATAATTTAGGAGAAGCCCAGGCTGGAAGTACAATATTAGCATAGTAATAACTTGGTACCTGTTGTTTTCCTTAAGAAGCTTGCCAAAAGTAAAAGTTGTTTATATAAAATAATGTGTGAATTATTTTTTTATCAATCTCCTAAAAGAGAGAGCAGTTGGCTAAATATTTTAAGTTTTCAAAAAGTATTAATCTCAAATGACCTACCAAAGATAAATTATATTTATTAATTCATTTTATGCAATGTGGGAGATTTCATAAAGTAAAAGACATACAAATATTTACTTAAGTGACCTACATGCTAGTGTCTTAAAATATTTTTTTAGAAATTCTTTAGGCAACATAGAGAAGAATTGAACAGTTACTAAAATGTTGAAAATTTGGGAAATTTTTTCTGTTCTATTGATTTTTAGTGTGTGCGTATCTAATACATGATATCCAATATACTTTTCACTAAACCTAAGAATATATTTTATATCATTTTTTACAATGAACATATTGAAAAAATAGGCAATTTGAGAATAGTAAGGAAAAACATAGCAAATAAGTAATAATGGAAATTCTAATCTAAATTACAAATCTAAAGTGGAACTCTTTCCATTAGTCCACCTCTCTGCTAACCCTAGCTGTAATGGTCATCACATGTTCCATCATACTCTTAAAAGTCAAAAATAGTTAAGGTTGATTAAGAAAAAAAGCAAGCAATTCCCATCAAAGCAAAACCCCATAGTTGGTATCCTCAAACCAAGCTCTGAATCAGTTCATTCCTTTTTCTCCATTGGGAAGCCAGTAGTAGGTCACTCTAATCAACTCTTCATTCAACCCTGTTAGAAATCACAACCTCCCAAGCCCACCCAGCAACACTAACTCACCCTCTCACTCCTCTATAGCACTGAGGCATGTTTATGATTGTAAACAAGAAGACAGGGTATAAGCCAGAGAAGAGCATTTAAATAAAGTATCATAAAGATTCAGGCTAAAACTAGAAATAGAAACAGCATATAATCAATGATGATGGGTACTTCTTCACTTTCCATTCATACCATGAAAATTGACAATATCATTTAAATAAAGCATGTGTTTGTATACACTTTCAAAAATTTCAATTGTTTCCTTCCATCTTTGCCAACTTGGCAAGACTTGAAGGGTTTCATTTAAGAATAACTTATGGTTGATAGGCTTTTTCTAGTGTTAGAAACCTCTAATTTGATTTCCCCTCGAAATATCCTCTACACTATACATATAATGCTCATCAAGTAAAAGTAATGCATTTATATTGATTTTTTAAATTTTTTGTGTTTAATTTATTTCATTTAAGTTACTATACATATTATCATTATAAGACCTGTCTGTTGAAATATGTTTTAACTAAAGCTTCGTAGACTTTGAATTTGTGATAAAAATCATTCTCTGAGGCTAATGAAGACAGAAACTCTGCCTGTAACAATATTAAGTTTGTTTTCTCTGCTGATTCACAGAAGTGAGCAATCTGTCAGTAATACATTGAGTGAAATTACTTGTCTTGTAGGAATAACTGCTGACAGTCACTTTATCTCAGGGCTGACCCAAACATCTCCCTGCTGACAAACAAATTACTATGTCTAACTTTGAAAAGGTAACTAGCTTGTTTTTAATTTTGATTGGTCTCTCAGAATCTCTTATACATACATTCAATCCCATCCTTCATTGTAGTAATTAAAAAGGTAACAAAGTATTTGGTGGGTGGGGGGAGAAGATTTTAAGTAGCATGTAAGGGATAAAAAGAAAGTCAAGAAAGAAAGCCTATATCTTTTGGAGCTGAAAAAAAGAACTGCTATTGCTGTTTTTCCAAGACTGTTAAATGCAGATAAAACTGGTAAATATGTCTACCCAACATTAAGACTGGCAGTGCTGCCAGTGACTGACTGGGTGAGTGAACACATTACTGAGACAGTATTGTAGGAATTAATTTTCTTCAATAAAGTGAGTTTTAAGGCTCATATATTTCACAATCTAAACATATGTCACTGATTCATAAACAAAATAAATGGATTAAAATAATACATTACCAATATGCTGACATGTGGAGATATTTTAATTAGAAATTCTTAAGCTGTGTGATATTTAACTGCTGTATTTGCTAAAGAGAAGCATGCATCATTTAATAAGAAGACATGAGACAGGTGTATCATTTTGCATGTTACAATACCAGATCATGTTTAAATATAAGTTACAAATATGAAGCAGCATCATGACCAATTAAAAATAAAACAAAAACTATTTAAGGATCTCTTATATTAAAGCAATTATATACATATGAATTAATATACCAAAATAATTTTTCAATAAAAATGTCACTCATACATAGCTTAGTTTCTGAGACAATATTCATCAGAAAAAATTGTAGCTACTTAAAGACTATATTTACATGATTCCCTCATTATTCTGATTGTCCTTCTTTACATTCTTTTTGACTTCTTGAAGGACCAATGCTAACAAAGCTGAGGAAAGCAAATGGCAACTGGTCCTGAAATTTATAAGTGCGAGACTGGAATAAATAGCAATATAATATATTATTTTACTTGAGTAGTGCCCTCTGTTAGCTAAAGGTCATAAGCATTGTAACCTTAGAATTAGAGTTTCTAATTGTTCCCAGGGTTAAATACATTATAAGAATTAATGGTTCAAGACCCTCAACCTTCAGATATATGGGTATTCATGCCTCCATCTGCTGAATTGTTCAACTAAAATAGCATTCTTCAGCTTTCTCTCACCTAAATTGTGTCCCTGAGGCAGAGTAAAGCATGCCTTAGAGTTCAGCACAGTAATGCATGCCTTCAGAAAAAGTCTTTCCTGCATCTTCCTATTTAAAATTAAGAAAAATATTTTAAATAGCACTTTTGAGGGCTGGAGAAATAGCATAGCAGGTATAGGGCAATTGCCTTGCATGTGGCCGACCTGGGTTCTATCCCCAACATCCCCCAAGCCTGCCAGGAATTATTTCTGAGCACGAGCTAGGAATAACACCTGAGTACCACCAGGTGTGGCCCTACAACTAAAAACTAAAAAATAAATAAATAACAATTTTCAACCTGATAACAAAATTTCCAGTTTCTAAGGTATAAATGTTATGATTTACTTGCTTTCATTATTGTTAGAAATAAAAAACTTGGAAGGACAAAGTAATTATCACATCATAGAAAGAGAACCAGTTCTGAGCAAAGTTGAAGTGTGAGATAGTGGTGGTACTGTTTGATGGTATGTGTTGCGGAGACTTTTTTTCCTAAAGAATCTCTGTTGAGAAATAAACGTAGTTAACATATTGTAATGCTTATTTAGTAGGAATACAACAGTCAGGACGACAAAGTTGTGACATTTTAGTTGTCAAACAAGGAAAGAAAACACTAGCTTGAAAAGAAAGCAGTCTTTAAAATAAATAGTTAAGATATCATTAAGGTTTCTACCATTTTTAACTAAAAATATGTGCATGTAGCATTTTGATAGGGCATACTACCATGCTACTGATGGATTTCCCCACAAATGTGCTGGGTAAATTTAGGAAACCTGCACTTTGATCAAGGGTAATATTTCTTTTGTTTGTTTGTGTTTTGTTTGGGAGCCACACCCAGCAGCGCTCAGGGGTTACTCCTGGCTCTGCCCTCAGAAATCTCAGGGACGATATGGAATGCTGTGAATTGAATTAAGGTCAGTCCTGGGTAGGCCACATGCAAAGCAAACACCTTACCACTGTGATATTGCTCCAGCCCCAAGGGTAATATTTTCTAATCAGTGTTTGGTGTGAGCAGACAGAGCAAACATTTCCTGGCATACAGGCCAAAAGTGCATAAAACAGAGGCAAAAATAAACAAACAAAACAAGACAAAACTAGGACACTCAAACCAGTTCCCAACTCAAACTGCAAAGAGATGATGAATAGAACTCTCACAGTAATAGGTTCCCTTTATCAGTACAGGCCGTATGCAGTGCTTACAGATTACAAGTGCCACAACATTACACCAACCTAATGATCACAGATACACTATTATGTCTTCCCAAAACCCAAAAGAAATTCAGATTTAAAAACATTGGGGAGAGTGATGGTGAAAGAAGTCAGTCATAAGTGAAAAATTAGTAAAAGAAAAGATTCCTTAAAACAAAACAAAACAAAACAAAAAAACAAGAGAAGGTTGATGGCCTATTTTTATATCCAAAGGGAAAAAACAAAGTCAAAGAGGAGAGAAAACTTGAATTTGAGCCAAGATTAATTATTCCAAGCACTTAAAGTTGAACAAACTATCTGTCCTAGCCACATAACTTTGCTAATGTATACTACCCTTCACCAATGCACTTTACCCAACATGGATGACCCTGTATTCCCTATCACCCCAACCCCCTGTCTGTGGGCAGGATTTTGCTTCTCTCTCTCTCTCTCTCTCTCTCTCTCTCTCTCTCTCTCTCTCTCTCTCTCCCTCCCTCTCTGTCCTCTCTCTCTCTCCATTTGGACACTGTAGTTTGCACTATTGTTATTTTGTTAATGAAGGGGGCAATCATTTCCAACTATCATTATCTATTCTTTTTTTGTTTGTTTTTTTGGGGCCAGACTCGTTTGATGCTCAGGGGTTACTC